>JZLH01S0600303.1:18380-40442 GCA_001188425.1 Eucidaris tribuloides
GCCGAAAAATTTGTCGTACAGTCGGCATATCTAAGCGTATTATGTTAAAGAGCAAGGATGTCCACTGGTAGGCTTTAAGCCAACGTTAATATTCTCAGAAAAAATATTTATTGAAATGTAAAACGTGCCCCGCGTGCTTCCATTATACGCATCGTTAACTCGGACTCATTGTGAACACAAGACTGTCCACCGGATCTCCCTAAAATACTCTCACAACCATCTTTCCATCCTCTCAAATTTTTTTTTCGTTCTTTTGGTTTGGCCTACAAGGTTTTTAATTACACTTGTTTGCGCTAACTACCGTGCAATTATCACATTTGCACGAATATACTTTATCAAAGGGTAATATTTCCTCAGTCAAAGGCAACAGTGATTTTTAAAGAGAAGGGATGATTGTCAAAATATCAACAATGTTAGGGAAGCGGATTTTGATTACAGTATTGTACGACACTCGCTCCCCCACCGCAATGCTCGAAAATTTCTAATAATAACAATAATGTTTCTAACGCAAAAAATGTTGTCTTGAAAACTTTTTAGGCGCTTGGACGTTCTCTCCACCGACATCCTGAAAATCGAATCCATTCTAAGTCCACAGTGATGTCAGTTCAAGCGTGATTAATGTATGATTTTGGCAGGCATGAGTGCCCACGAGGAGCACGAGCCGCCTTGAAATTTTGCGTAGTAAACGGTCCTTGCAACAAAATGTACCCAACAAATATGTGTCTGCGGACTCTTCATCATAATGTTTATTCTGTTTGTCTTGGCAGAAGACGTCTGCAGGGAGGCAAAAAAGAAGAAAACTTTGTAATACAGCGTGCATATTATTGATGCAACAATTCTGCATGCTCTTTATATCTAACTATAATCCTGCAACCTTAATCCTCGCATACGCGAGTACCGGATATTTAATGTCCAATATAGCTGGCTCTGCTTTGTGTCTGGAATTGCCTATGTTTCGGTACTTTTCTTGTGCGCAATTTTCCTCGCACTTTTCAGCTCCGCCTTAATTATTACACAATCTGTTCCCAATGCAGTCGACCTTCTGCTTCTTTTTCAGTCAGTCTAGCAAAGTAAGTCAACAATGTAAATTTTTAATAGGAATGTATGGTTAAGCCAGCAGTTGCTAAATTTCACATAAGCCACAGGTAAATTTCATCAGTCCATGATAGTTATAGCTAGCCCCACTTGGGCTGATATCGACCTAACATCAAAGTGCAAGCTCTGGTCATCGTTACATGTATTTGTTTACTCAGGGTACTAGATCTAAGGGAGGGGTGGCAAGCAAGAAGCTGAAAAGATTTTGGGCTGGTGAGGCGTGCGAGAGTTGAGACGTAGCGGAGGCTTCTTTTGGCCCTCATATATCAGCTTATGTTTGGTTAAGGCATGTAAAAAAAAATGCATTAGAAAAAAACTCCCTTGCAAGCACACAGAATCTGACTCATACATAAACAATTTTCTAGTAATTTTAATTTCCCTTTTAAATTCTAGTTGTTTTACCATAAAATAATGTTCTATTTCAATAGATAAAAAAAATCCTTAAAATCCACACATAAGAACATGTCTCAGTAATCACAAATTAGTTCTGGTTTAGGAGTGAAAAATTGCATAGTAAAGAGAACTTTTAGTGTAAGATATCATCCATATGTGTGATCATGAAAATAAGTTGAGCCAGGTTGGCATGAAGAGCCCGGGGGGGGGGCGGGGGGGGGGGGTGCCACACGTAATCAAACTATATCTTTTTCCTTAATTGCCCCTGCATCATTCAAACATTCATTACCTCATGCACATCAAAATCATCATACACATATAGTTGTTCCCTCAGCTCAACTAATGACACAGCTTTTAACATGCAGCATGACAAACAACAAACAACATAAAATTGCACTGTTTTGTTGTAGCAAATAAGCAAATTGGTACCAAAGTGGTTCCATACCAAATTTGTACCATCATGTTCCCTATTGATAAATCATTTTGGCTTTCAAAAAAATAATAACAAAAAGAGGGGGGTGGGAACACATTGAAGTCTAACAATGCATTAACTGATAACGCACAACATGTTGGCATGTCTCCAATCTTGCTTGAGCAATGTTATATCATTTTAGGTTCAGTTGCCGCTCAATTTCTGAATATCATGCTCATTTGTAAATATATATAATTCGCTACACTTTTAATATAAAATGGGGGTCTCTTTTCTTTTTTTTCCCAGCAGCAAATCTCTACTGTTCTCAAAGTCTTTCCAGCAATATTACTGTCCTTTTCGCCCAGGAATCGAAACAACCAGCAATTCAACTTACATCGAAAGCGCTTATCACGGGAGTTGTAAACACAGCACTTGCTACGCTTTATTTGAAAGGAGGGGGGAGGGAGGGAGAAGGGGATATAGTTCACAATGAAACGTTTTGAGTCAAAGCATCATAAAAACGCGAAAATCTGTGGCAAGACACAGCAAATAACGAGAATGGTTGGACTCTGAATGGACCGAGAGAATTTCATGTTTCCTGTCAATACATGCCTTCGTTTGTGGTACATCTTAGCCTCACCACCTAAAATACATGCCTAGGCTCACTGAGGCCCTGCAACCTTCGCATTAATTTCATTGAGAAAATAGTTCCAGTGGTAGCACTGGGCCTCAAGATTCATCTGTCAGACAAAATTAGGCGATGTATATCCCGGTAACGCTTGAGTGTCCTCGTGCTCATTTTGTTTATTTTTTTCTAAACAGGTTTCCGCCCATCTGCGTTTCAGGTAGATACTGTTTTTCAACATAGAGAAAAATGCAAAGGCAATTAAGTGGAAAACAAGATTGTTACACTGGAGGTGTTAGCATGTAAATTTGGCCCGATAGATGAAAAATCAAATATATTAACAGAAGTTTTTAACTCACATCCATTTCCTTTCCAAACTCCGTTCTGAGTTTGTATAATGCAAATTCCAGTGAGCATCATTATCAGTTGGCATCTACAAGTATTTGAATTTTAATCAGCCTTATTTTCACAAAACGCCATTTGACTTTTCGAATTGAATCAGAAGCTCTTTGGAGGTGATAGATCTATGTGAATATTTACAAGGAATAAGAATGTATTTCTCATCATTGCCGATAAGACTCAATTCGAGTGGCAAATCATGGCATAATCTTTAAATCTTTTAAGATCTCTTCCTCCAGCACAGGTCTCTCAAAAATTAAACGGGATACTGACAAATTAACTAGAGCAATTGTTGCGCCTGGCGCGCAGCCCGATTGGGTTAGCCCCTGCCACCCCTCGTCCAATTCCAAACTTTGAATGTACAAGGCAATCGGATAACTTGACCGTTCAACACTCTGAAATGTCATTTATTGCCGGCGCATGCATACATACTTCACCCAAATTAGCATCAAGTATCCGATAAGCTGTTTCGAAGTTTATCGCGGTTAACCGAGCCCTGGGAATCATAAAAATTTAGGCCCGGTGACCTTGACTTTTGACGTTTTGAACTCCAAAAATCTAATCATTATTGGTGCCTCCATAATTACAAATCTTCACCAAGACATGAAATCTCAACACGAACGCACGGGCTGCGTCCGGCCGTTCTGCCGTCTTCCGTGGGGAGTATCCGGGAAAGGTTATCGCGGCTAACTGAGGCCCCAATCAGATCGTATTTAAGCGGGCGCGTGACCTTCTGAGTTATGGACCTTATCAGTCCAAAATCTAATGAGTTCATTGGTGCAATCATAGTACAATACTTGGTCCTATAATCAAATCGCAACCAGCCGCTCTCAAGGTTATGGCGGTATATGAGCCCGAATCCCAGACATATTTTAAGCTCCTGTGACCTTTGACCTTTCGACCTTTGAACTAATAAAAAGTCTATCGTTCATGTGGTGCTCTATAATACATACTTCACGGGCCACGTTAAATGAAAATTCACTGCCATTCTCAGTTATCACGGTGAACGAGCCCGCGGAAATTCAGACCATCTTTAGGCCGTACCTTGAACCTTTGACGCTTTCGGCTCCAAAATCTAATCAGGTTCATGTGGTGGCTCATAATACATACTCACCACGTTACATGACAATCCGACAAGGGCTGCCGCTCTCGAGTTATCATGGTAACGGAGCCGGAATCAGACATATTTAGGCGCGGTGACCTTTTTGTACCTGTTCAGCGTCGCAAAACTAATGAGGTTTCATTGGTGCTCATCAGTACGATCACTTGTCTTAGTAACATCAAAATCCGACCAGCCCTCTCAATTATCGCGGTAATCGAGCACGAATCAGACATATTTAGGCCGCGGTGACGCTTTGACTCTTTGAGCCTTTGAGCTCCAAAATCTATAGTTATTGGTTGGCTCATAATACATACTTCCACCGAGTTACATGACAATCCGACTACCCACTCTCAAGTTAGGTCGCGGTAACGAGCCCGATCACAGACATATTTTAAGGCCCTGGTGACCTTTGACCTTTCGACACTTGGTGTCAGCTCCAAAATCTAAATATTCAATTCATTGGTGGCTCATATACATACTTGGGTCCTAGGTTAACGATCAATAAATCCGATTGGGTGTCTTCAAGTTATCGCGTATACGGATCCGGTAACGGAACGGAAGGACGGACTGACGGAAGACAGACGGACGGACGGACGGAAGAACGCACTGGAGCGGACAATGCCCTGAAAACGATAATGCGCGTCCGGCAACCTTCGTTGCGGAGGCATAAAAAGAGTCCCAACTTACAACATGAGTGTCGCTGGGGCGATGCACATAATACACCCACCTGTAAGCCGGGAAAATGAAATAATGTTCAAACTGTGTGACCTTGGACTTCTGACGCTTTCGGACCGTCGAAATCATAGGCCATTCCTGGGATCCGCATGCTAGTATGGCATACACACCAAATTATATGAGGGCTGGGTTTAGTTAAACTGAAGTTATCCGCGTTTACGAGGACTGTCACAAGGTAAGGATGAATAAGCATGTCACTGTGACTTGACCTTTGACGGCTTTCGACCATCAAAATATCAATAGGTTCCGTGGATGCCATGCTAGTATCGATAAAGCACCACATTAAGGAGCCTGGGTTAAGTTAAACTGAAGTTATGGCTGTTAACAAAGGAAAAGTTAACTGGACGGACAGCGGACACCGAGCGGATACGATAGATACGTCGCCGTACCGGGCGTATAAAAAAATTTAAAAAAAAATAATAAAAGAGTAAAGAACAAAACAGCAAAATATATGTAAAAAACCAAAATATTGTATACAAATCTAATCGATGTTTTGTGAAAATTTCATGTCAAAGCAATCCGTTCTTTGGTTCCTAACCATTCGTAGCTAGAAGTAGATAAATTGCTATGCAGTCAAGGACTTGTATTAGTAGCTTTCTAATGGGATTCACTTTTGTTCATGGCGTCATTTACTAATTTAAAATTACTAGGTAAACTACATGTACACATTGTACAGTTGGTGAAGTTTTCTTTCCACCGTGTGTGTATCACTGCCAAGATAACACAAAATCTCCTAGGAATTCAATTAATCAAATTAAGCCCATATACTCGCTAATCACCAGCCCTGCTGGCTGTAATAATGGTAGACTGGTATTTTTGTATAATTCCAGGTATTGTCTTATATAAGTTTTTGAATAAATTCTTCTACGTATATTCCTTATTTCCAAACATTGTTCCAATCTTCTCGCCAATTCATGTCATTATGTGTGGCCACTTACTCTTTATAAAGTCACAACATGTAACCAGTGGGACTAAATAATATTATATGCAAACTACATTAATCCACACTCAAGACCTCTTTGGGTTATAAAGGAACTGACAAATAAAGCTAACCATCACCTCGTGGAAGAACACACATGAACTTCTATAAATGGGGTGTAATACCTCTCCTAGACATGTACGGGCTTGTAATATGTCTTTCGTATTCCAAAAATATCGTGAAATCGTGCGATTTTTTGCTTCTACAATTGCAAGTCAATTCTCACCTTTATGTTATCTACGAACTGAAACACTCCAGTTCCATCTCAGCATACACAAGTGATGACGAAAGACTTTAAATTTACAATTCAGCTGTAAATGAGCGGGTGAAATCCGCTCATGTTCAATTAATCCAGTTTATTTATCGGGGTAAAATACTAGTGTATAACTCGAGATATTATCGACCGATGTGCCGAAGACGTTAATGTTCATGTATTCTGTGTCTCCTGTGTGGAATATCAATTAATGATTATTGAATTGTAAATTCCCGGATGGATCGCACTACACAGGACATTTACCATGACCTGTGTATATCGAGATAAGGCCCACTATTATGATATCTGTCCGGTGCAATTTCACGGGCTTGATCAACACAGTGGACCAGTGCTCGACCCTTATCGTAAGTACCTGCTTTTTCTTTCACTTCCTTTCTATCTATTTATCGTTGCTGATTTGCCTCGGTTATTCATTATTTGTGGCTACTATGACAATATGTGATAGTACTGATCGGGTGGAATGAGATTAATTACTCATCTCATGGGCAATCTTGTTTAGTGCTAACAGGGATTGAGGTAATGAGAAGATGTTTTTTATTTTATCAATCACAAATGTGGGAAGGGTCCAGAAAATGATGGCAGATCAGCAATTTGACTTAAAATTATATCAACAGAAAAATCCAATTAATCTTACGGTCTTAGAGTTCTTCATGTTTAACGATAAAACACACTTCTGACAAACAACTATTGCACAAATTCCATGCTAATAGCTACAATCTTCAGAGAACTTCACACTTCTACGTCATGGCGAATCGAAGAGAGCTTGGAGAATTCGATATATCTCTTAATATATATTTCTTAAACATTCTTGCAACCCAAAGGCGATACAATACATGTTCAAATGAGTGGGACTATCATAGCTTAGCATTTCCAGCCTATTGTTGGTACCAGGTATCACATACTGTATATGGTTTATGTATCACATCTATATGGAAACGTTGATTCATCTGGCTCTGCGCCTAAATATTTTTTGTGCCAGGGATGGCTATAGAGATAGGACTAAATATATCTTAATAGCTCTTGTGATTTACCATGCCAAAGATTGAGACATCGACTGTTACATAATCCCGTTGTTCTAACCACAGGTGCTCATGTCTTTTAGTTTATGCATCTTTTGGATGACGTCTCTCCATCGAATGTATGTATGTATATATACTATTTATGAATCAGCTTTCCTAGAAAAAAGTGTTCTTATGTTTCCTTTTGTTTATTTGATTCATTGGTGATGGTACTTGTACAATATTTTCCTGTGTTTGTTAATTGTCAGTAGTTAAGTACATGTAGGGAAAATGTATATTTTTTTAAAGTCTTGTTTTGTTTTGTTAATAATATTCACTCACATGTACCCTCACCCTGGGCAGGAATAATCAATACAAATCTGTCATTTACACTTTCCCTCAACCAACCAAGTTCTTTGACATGCATTCATGGTTTCATAGTGAAAATATTGACAAAAAATTAAACCATTTGATGTGGAAAGAAAAACCTGTGCATTATTAACATGTTAACTGATGTGTGTAAAACTTCTTTATTTACTGCTTCTCCAAAACTGCAACAGAATATCCCTTGATTGGGTCTGTTTATATACATGTGCGTGTTTGTTGGTTTATTCTTATTGAGTGTTTTACCTGGAAGTCAATAAATGTCAACATCATACATCAAAATTGTGGTCTAGTCTACTGACTGCAAAGTTGATGGTTTTGTGTTTTGTTTATTTGTTTACATTGTTTGTCGTCAACGTAAAGATGACTCGGATTACAGTATCAACATCTTCAACCATTATGATACCTGTGCTGCAACTTTGAACCACAAAAAAATTATCCTTTTGATATCACAAACTGACAGTGGTACAATTTGTTTCACTTTTGCAAAGCAGAGAAATTGCTCCTGCTTTATCACTCATAAACTTGAAGTACACATTTTATATCCCTTTTCTCACCTGTAGTCGATATTAATGACCATTTTGGGGGGAATCAGTAAAAAATAGGGTTAATAAAGAATTTTCCAGTAGAAGGTGAAAACCGTGAAATAATTTTCATCTGCAACTTGTGAACACAATATTTTCTCACCATGCATTGGTATAATATACAAATGTAAAGTTGACACCCCTCTCACAAAGTTGTTATATAGGCCTAAATGCAATCCAAAATGCCCACACATTGAAAGAAACTTTTAGACAGTATTCAGTTTACATACTCATAGTACAGTGTACAGTAGAGTTTTTTACAATTGGGAAGGAAGTGCATAAAAAAAGCAGGCACTTGTTGAATCGTAGAAATCAAATCTGGCATTAAATCCAGCTGATAAGTTTATTTTTCTCTCGCTCCTGGCGAAATATTGGCAGAGATGAATCAGTTTTCATTAGTGTGGTACTAAAACCTGTACCTGTACAAAAGCTGGAAATGCTAAAGCTTGTAGTCCCACTCCTTGACAATGTGTATCGCCTTTGGTGAAGAAATTTGATATATTAGGTAATCATTCCCAACTTCCAGTCCCTACTGTAAATTCTCTGAGATGTGCTTTGCCTGTATTTGTTGAAATGTTGTTTGTCAGAGTGTTTTTTTCTAAACATGAGGAAAGACCAAGAATCGGTTTTCTGTATTGCCGTCTATTTCTGACCCTGCCCACATTGTGATATAAAAAAAACATCTTCGATCCCCCGTTAGCACAAAAGATTCACCATGATGTAAAATTTCCCCCATCGTTCAAAGGACAATGAATAAAGCAATCAGCGAAATTAGAAAGGAAGAGAAAAGCATAAAGGGCGCCGAAGCCCGTTATGCCGGGATCTGCCTATTGTTTAGGGTCGGGACATGTCTGTGTGTGGATCTCAGATCCTATTCAAAATCTATTTATCCACCAGAGCACGAAAATGACATACTTTGGTCGGCCGATTTTGAGCGGATTCACGGCATTTAAAGCATGTTTTTACTTCTCATTTTCTGCCAGAGATGTGTAATAATAAGCGAGCCCGTCCTTGCAATTTGAGGAGGAAAAAAAATCTATTCAACATATTTTTGATACAAAGAATTACAAACCTTGTTGAGAGTCTACCCCATTATACATGTTGTTCTCCAGGTGTGTTGTGTTCTTTATCAGAGTTAGTGTGATAATGTATGATTTATAGTCCCACTTACTGGCTTTAAAGGCATTGTATAACAATGTTTTCAGTTTAAAAAATCTGAGCTACATGATCCCCCATGCTACCAGTGTCTCTGATACAGTCTAAAAATGAAGCCCTGAAAAATTGCAGCTTGAAACGATCATCAAGTCCTTTGAAAAAGTGAAAATCATTGAGAGACCATTCCAACTATCCCCCATAGACTGCTGTGTTGCAGAATTTCCTATCGGCCGAAAATTTATTAATGTGCCAATTGTATCTGCACATACTAGTGACAGCATAACTGTCCAAACTTTTGTGTTCTAGGGTTTTTATTTGTCCATTCAAACACTGTCAGATATGTCAGACTGCAAAGTTCGACAATTTTTTAAACGGGTCTTCTACAGTTTTATATAGCGTCTTTAAAGGGCAGTGACATGATTGGGAGAAGTTGAAAATGTCGGAAGAATCACACGACAAACAATATGAACCATTACATCATGTAGGCCTACACATGTGGCTAGAGTGTACATGTACCCTACATGTATATCAGGCTGGAATGCTTGTCTTGAGTTTGTTTATTTACTTGAATAGAAACAAGCATGCTAATACAGTATTGAATTAAAGGTATTGGCTAACATTTACCACAGTTAAAAAAATTTGAGCCACATGATTCCCGATGCTACCAGTGTCTTTGATGAGGTCTAAAAATGAAGCCCTGAAAAAAATTGTATTTCAAAATGATTATTTAGTGCTTTAAAAAAGTGAAAATTGTAAATTGACCAGATTCACTTGCCCATTTCCTCCAATAGACTTACTGTGTGTACACCTAGGCTAATAAAACTCGCCCCGAGTTTTAATTGTTTATTCATGCATAACTTGCCATTGGCAGTGTAACTTTCCAAACTTTTGTATTCTTGGGTGTTTATTTATTCATTTGAACGCTACCATGTAGCTCAGATATCAAAGTTGACAATTTTTTAAATTGAAGCTCCACAATGTTAGCCTATCACTTTAAAGTATGACCATGGCAGAGAGTGAATCCATAGAAAGCTACCGCACAAGTTTGACTGTCATAGCAATTTCTGGTAGTACCGTAACTGCAGAACAAAGGCAGATTGTTTGACCTTGAAATTTTCACAGAAGACATCGTAGATTGTATACATATATTTTGTGTTTGTTTTTATTTGTTTTTTTTTTTGTGTAATTTGGGACTCTTTTTAATCTTGTCATATCCCTCTAATTTTTTGCAAGACTGTGTGGAGAAGAGATCTTTACGATTTAAAGATTATGCTCATGATTTGCACACCCCGAATTGAGCATATTGAGCAAATGAGCTAAAATTACCGTATTAAATGTAAAGTTTCACATAGATCTTCACCTCTCACAATTAAGCCTTTGAGTTGAAATTGAAAACTAAGGTTTTGGAAAATAAGGACTGATAAAATTCAAATACTGTAGAATGCACTGCCATAATGATGCTCACTGAATTTGAATTTTATACAAGCATAGTATTGGAAAGAAAATGGATGTGAGTTAAAAACTTCCTTCATGATATTTGATTTTTCATTTTGGGCCAAATTTACGTGTAACACCTGTACATGTAACATCTGTTTTCCACTTTTGCCTTTGCGTTTTTCCTTTCTATGTGAAAAAAATATCTAACCTGAAGGGGGAAACCTGTTAAAAAAAATAAAGAATGGAGAACACTCAAGGGAATATAAACGCTAATTTTGTGGCTGACAAATGATGAGGCCAGTGCTACCACACTGGAATATTTTCTCATGAAATTTTAATGCCAAATTGGGCACAGTGGATCGCCAGATTTTTTTTTTTTAGGTTTGTGGGTCGCTAAGGATGACCCACAAGAACGGCTGTATTTGACAGGAAATGAAATTCTCTCGTTTCCATTCGGATTCTGATCATTCTCGTTATTTACCGTGTCTTGCCACAGATTTTTCGGGGTTATGATGCTTGCTCAAAACGCTTCATTGTGACTATTTCCCCTTCTCCCTCCCTCCCCCCTCCTTTCAATAAAGCTAGCCAAGTGCTGTGTTTACCAACTCCCGTGAATACACGCGTTCCGATGTTGAAATTGCCGGTTTCGATTCCTGGGAAAAAGTGACAGTAATATTGTGGAAAGACTTTGAGAAAGCAGATTGCTGTGGGGAAAAAAAGAAAAAGCCCCATTTTATAAAAGTGTAGAATTAAAGGCAAGGTTCACCCTGACATCAAGTTGGTTTAATAAAAGCAGAACAATGAGAGAAACATATTCATGAAAGTTTGGCGAAAATCCACCAAAGAATAACAGAGTTGTGAGGTTTCAAAGTTTTAAATTTGTGACGTCACGTGCGAGCAGCTACCAAATATGTCATGCAATATAAATTCCATAGATTGCATTTTTTAATGTTTCATGATACATCTGAATGAGTTTTTCATACAAGCATTATTGAAATAATTGTTTTTGATAATATATTTTTGAATCCACAGTAAATCACTTAAATTATCTATGAAAGCGGCACTTTTATGGAAGTTTATTCCACATTTAATATTGGGAGCTGCATCGCACTTGTGACGTTCAGAATTTCAAACTTTCTGAACTTCATAACTCTTGTTATTCTATGGTTAGATTTTCGCCAAACTTTCATTAATATGTTTCTCTCATTGTTCTGCTTTTATTAAAATCAACTTGATGTCAGGGTGAACCTTGCCTTTAAATATATTTAAGATGGAGCTTGATATATCAGGAAATGAGGGCCACTGATAAATGATATTTCTCTAGCAAATAGGAGACATTTTCATGTCATTGTATTGTAGACTTCAGTGTGGTGTTTTGCCCCCCACCCTCTTTTTTATACTTTATTCCCTTCAAAGAAAATTATGTCAGTAGTAATGCATATGGTACAAGTAGAGAGAAGTCTGGAACCTTTACATGTACATGTATTTATCATTTTTTTATTTATTGAAAAAAAAGGGCAGAGAAAGGTCTCTGTATTTTATGTTGTTTGTTGAGAATAATGTCATATTGTAAGAAGTTATTGAGGATTTGAGGGACATCTTTTCAGTTCAAGTTTACAGACCCTAATACATAAGCTCTCTATCATATCGACAGCAATTTTTTCATTTCAAATATAAACATTTTGTGGTGCAAGTACTTTCTGTAGGTGCTTCAAAACACTTACAGCAAACTTCACGAAGTTTCACTTCCCGAAGATTAACTTCACGAATTTTGGTAATGTGAACGCAAACTTCCCGCGAATCTTCCTGCGAAACTTCCCACAACTTTGTAGGAAATTTCCCAAACATCAAGAAACTTTCCGCAACATTTTAAGTGTGAACAGAAACTGCAGGAAGTTTAATGTGCCTCTGCGCATTTCCAGTGTAGGGACATAAATGCGCACAGTACACAGCATAATGGGATCAGATTCTATAGAGTTAAATGTATGACCTCGGCTTCGGTATAGGTCATAATACATGTACATGTACACAGCCAATGTATTACAGAGAGTGAAGTAACATCAAATTTTCTTTGAGTATGTTACTTTAATCATAACAAATATGAGGTATATAGACATTGTCAGAGCACTTTTACCCATGCGCAGTGCGGCCAAATCTTCGAGAAGTTTCGTGAACTACTTCTCAAAGTTTTACACCAGTGTGAATGGTCAAACCAAACTTCATGAAAAGATTTGTAATATGAATGCACCTTGTGTGTGTGTTTTAGATCATTTTTGTAACCTGACATACAAAAATAAATGTAGATACACTCTAAAGTGTGTACTTGCGGCTAATTTTGTGTAATTTAATTTCATTGCTGAATGATTGAGCTGAAAATGGGGGTAAGAGCCCCTTTACTCTCAGTCCCTCACTCTCACCAGCCCAAAATCTTTTCAGCTTCTGCTTGCCCCCCCCCCTCCCTATTCTAGTACCCTGAGTACAAAGTACATGACCAGAGTTGCACTTTGATGTAGGTCTATCAGCCAGTGGGCTAGCTCTAACTATCATGGACTTGTGAAATTACCTGTGGGCTCGTGAAATTTAGCACTGTGGTTAACATACATTCCCCTTTAAATTTCATGTTGACTTACTTTGTAGACTGACTGAAAAAGAGCAGAAGGTCAGACTGCAATTGGTAAACAGATGTGTAATAATAAGGAGCTGAAAAGTGGAGGAAATGCGCACAAAAAGTACCGAAAATAGGCAATTCCAGACACAGAGAGCAGCCTGTATTGGAACATTAATACCGGTACTCGCATTATGCGAGGATTAGGCGGGATTATAGTAGATTAAGAGCATGCAAATGTTGCATAATAATAGCAGTGTATCACAACGTTTCCTCTCTTTTTTGCCTCCCATGAGACTCTCTGCCAGACAAACAGATAAACATTAATGAGAGTCCGGAGACACATTTTGATGGGTACTTTTTGTTGCAAGGACCTTTACTACGCAAACATTCAAGCCGGCTGTGCCCGTGGGCACTCATGTGCAAAACATAACATTATCACGCTGAACTGCACACTGTGCTGAATGGTTCATTTCGGGATGTCGTGAAGGAGTCCAGCGTTAAAAAGTCAAGACAACATTTTTGGTAGAAAATTATTGTTATTATTAGATTTTTGGTTGGGGGGGGGAGCATTTGTCTATAATCTGTAACAAAATCCGCATCCTAACATGTTGATATTTTGACATCATCCTTCTCTTTAAAATCACTGTTGCTTTGTGAGGAAATACCCTTTGATACACTCTGCAATGTGTATTGGCACAGGTTGGCAACAAGTGTATTAAAAATGTGGCAACCAAAAGAAGAAAAAAAAATGAGGATGGAAGAGGTGTGAAGAGTGTTTTAGGAGATCCCATGGGGACAGGTCTTGTGTCAACAATGAGTGCGGTCCGATGAGCAAATGGAGCAAGCGGGGCAACGTTTCATTTCAATAAATATTTTTTCTGGATTTCTTGGCTTAAGCCTACCCAGTGGACGTCCCGCTAACATAATACGCTAGATATGCGCATGTACGCCAAATTTTTCAGAGCGTCGTTTTTGGGTTTTAGCTCTCCGAGGAGTTGGAGCTGGCCGTCTCTGTCAGTTTGCGGTACTTTCAGATGAAAATTTTATAAAAATTGTAAGCCGCAGAGATACAGGTGATGACTCATGACTGTTTCAAGCAATTTCGTTGTTGGTGTTTGCAGAGTGAAATGGCCGATGTGAAATGTACATAGAGCTTTCCAGGTGATGGATGAAATTCAGTTGTTCACTTTAAACAAGTGCATGTACATGTATGTGTGTGTGTGTATGTGTATGTATGTGTGTGTGTGTGTGTGTGTGTGTGTGTGTGTGTGTGTGTGTGTGTGTGTGTGTGTGTGTGTGTGTGTGTGTGTGTGTGTGTGTGTGTGTGTGTGTGTGTGTGTGTGTGTGTGTGTGTGTGTGTGTGTGTGTGTGTGTGTGTGTGTGTGTGTGTGTGAGTGTTTGTGTGTGTGTGTTTGTATTTATGTATGTCAGTGTGTAAGTTTGTATGTGTGTGAATGTGTTCACAACACACACACTTCGCATACTGTATACAATGAATATTTCGTGGTGGTTTAATTTTTGCAAATTTCGCGACTTACTGAATGGGAAAATTTTCATTTCCTGACATTTCTGTACAAAGTGAATGCAAATACAATAAAATCATGAAAATATACTTTTGCGAATTCCTCGCCTTGAAGCAAAATCACGAAAATATATGAACGTGAAATATATGGCGTATACAGTACTGTGTGTGTCCTGTCTGTGTGCGAGTGTGCATAAACTTTAGTTTGAAATGAACTTGTGTGATTTGATTGGATCTCAGGAATATCTGTGGAATGTTTTGTTATCATAGAAAAATAATTATAACAGAGACTGAATTACGTTTGACATAGATCTATGTGATATGAGGAGCGTTGGAAGGAAAGAAAGTTGTTTTTCACCAAGTGTATGCTGTGTAACTTGAAATTTGTCTGTCATCACATCATCATCATCATCATCATCATCATTCATCTTGGGAGACATTCTTTATCATCACAATCATTATTCATCATGGGAGATATATTTTACAGTATGTGGCATTTCTTGATAGTGAATGACATTCTTCACCATGGTATTGCCTCAAAAACTTGATATTTAGAATTTTCAGATCAAATTTATCCCTAACGTAACATGACCTTGAACTTGGATTAGAGTATAATTTGTTTTTTCACATTGACCCTGTTTGACTCCATGGCCAATTAGGTTATTTTCTAGGTGGAAATCCCCCATCCCCTCTTCTCGTAAAAATACTTTAGCTAAAAATTTAAGGGGAAAATAATGGTGCAGTCAGCTTGGGTTGAATATGTTTTGATGCTAAGTAATTGTACGACTGTCAACACTGATTCGATCGGGAATTAGGATCCTCCAACCGATATGTCAAAGGAATTGGACTAATTGATGACATATTCAGGTAATGGGGCCAACTTATTGGAGTTGGGCTAAATATGATAAAATATTTGATATTTACACCTTGGTAGCCTGGTCAAAACTTGACAGGTACATAATGTTTGGGGGCTCATTCATCAAATATATTTCTTAGGGGATTTGATCTTGTTCTACACATGAAAAGGGTGTAAAAGCTGATCCGTAACCGTGGAATAAGAACAGCAACACCTTCACTAGAATTTGGAATTGTAATTGCAATGTTTGAGAAGATTTCATAGTTTTGTGTAAGGTTGGTAATTCTAATCACCATGATTGCAATTACAACTTGGCTGCCATGTACGAATTGCCCTCAATTTCTAAATTTTGGAAGCCTTTTTTTCAACCTCAAAAAATACTATACTTGTATGTTTAAATAGTTTCGAGTACGAAAAATAGTTGAATGGGAAGTTACAGCACAATTTTGTTCACGTATGAGTCAGAACAAATAAATGAAGTGACTACATTTACATTGTTATTACAACTGTCCTTTGTTCATTAAATATAATTTAATATTTACAGATTGCAGACTCCTAAATTTGATCAAACCTTTAAATCTTTGCCAATAAAATCTAGATTTTTTACTGGGCACCACATTACATGCTCTGTTGAGAGTAACATTCTTTTATTTTCAGTGAAACTGGGCATGAAAAACACCAACAATAAAACCGCACTATATCACCATCCAGCTGACTGGCTTTCCTTTATGATGACATCCCACTAAAGTGTTCATGCGTTTGTGTGGTCAAGCACCAAATCCAACTCTGCCCAGTAAATCTCATTTTATGCTGGACATCAAAGACAGGGCATCAAAGAAAATGGTCGGAGTTTAGAAGAGGAGGAAAACAAGGGATGAAAGAAAGAAAGAAGATATTGAATTGATTGATGAGGAGATTTTGGAGGCTGAGAGATGAGGGGATAAATTCCAGCGTTCAGTTCCTTCTGTCTCTTCATGTCGGCATGGCTTCAGAGCAAAGTCTTAAAGACTTCACGACCAGGTTTTATGGGGTGTAAAGCAGTGACATCAGCAAAACAAAGCGCTTTCTTCACTTGGCAGAGTAGGTTGTGCTACTCATCTTAATCCTGTTATTGCAGTTTGGCAGTAACCCTGAATTTCCTGGTACTAAATTTGAATTTTCTCGAAATGTTGTGACATCTGTAGCAAATCTGGTTGTTTGCGTTTTATGTCTTTTTTGTTGTTGAACACCCATGGTTTCTTGCAGAAAGTTTGGTTTTATTTTCATAATAAAAAGCTCTAAATGTGCAACAGCAAAGTTGGCTTGGTAAAAATGCAAGTGAAAGCCTCACTAGCCTTAGTCTGAATTTCAGACCTTCCCTGCGAAGCAGGGGCCATCCGCGGAGCGGATGAAGACAGGTTTGGCTGTTGATTCCAGAATAATGGTCTGGCAGTCAGACTACACTAGCCTTAGCCTTTTGACAAGGCCCTCTGGCTGTATTACGGGTGAGCGTGCAGCGCGAGGGCCTTTTGAGATCTACTTCAAATTCTTATGTTAGACCTTTGAATTACCGAATTTTGCTACTGATTTTTGATAGCAAAAATCAACCAGTCAGCATGTCTGTCTACTTGATCCTACGTTGAATATGTAATCATACTGGGACTACGTTCGCACAGACTGTTGCTGCAAGACGAAACGATCTGGAAGCGTTCATTATTTCATTAGGTGAAATGATTCTTACATGTAGATTTTCGCACGCCAAATTGGACCTTATAAAGGCAAAATTTAACAAACATGCTTCAACTTCTCTGTTCAAACAAGAATGTGTACTAATTTGTTGTTTGATGGTATATATTTTGTAGTTAACAGCACTGAATGAATTTCTTTCAACCCACCGAATAGTTGACCAGGCCAAGACAGAGGAGCGTAGCGCGCTATTTCATTGGTTGATTCAAACAGAGATCGGCCGTTCCTGTGGTCATGAATAATAATTACTTTTCGGATGCGAAGCAGATCTCAAAAGGCCCTCACGCTGTCGCGTTCGGCTGGGCTCGCTTCACTCACCCATAACAGCGAGAGGGTCTTGTCAAAAGGCTATACTAGCCATGGGATTTTGAGGTATTGTTTGGATTCATTGTTCTAACAGAACAAAAATTGACTGAATTTATTTATACCAGTGTGGGATCCAAGATTTTCAAAAGGGGGCGGGGTTCAGGCAAATCAACATGATGGTAATTGGTTGGGCAGGCCTGTAAAAAAAAGGGTCATCTTTCTGGGCGGAGAAGGGGAGAATGTTTTTTGCTGTGTAGGGTTGATTTGCCCCCTCCCACTCCATCGAGCCATCACTGTATACTGTGATGAATCATTTTAGTGCAATACTATATCCCGACACTGACGATAGTCCCCCCCACCGCCCCCCCAAAAAAAAACCAACACACACACACACACAAAAAAACCCCATAATTTTCAATATGTACCATAATTTGTAATGCTGTTATGAATAAATAAAAATTAGAATGAAATTTTATCACAATATACCGAGGTAGATTTTTTATTGTTCACACAATTTCCTTAACCCAAGTGATAAATAAAACAAATAGAGTTCTTTATGAAGAAACTTATTACTACATGTATGTTCATACTTGTTAGCAATTCAATGCAAATCTTTGTGTTCAATATTACATTTAAACAAGATGATGATGTGTTGTCAGATTGTATTTTTGTCAGTTGAGGAGAAGGCAATTGTGAAGAAAATCCTCCATGACTCAATACAACCAGACCCTAACTGCCCTCCCCTTAACCGCATATGAACATAAAAATGACAGTAAACACATCTTTTGACGTGTTAAGATACCTGGAAGGAATAACCCAGTGTAACCTATTTTTGACATTTAGAGGTCCAATTCACACATTGCCAATTTTGTCAAGTGCAATTTAAATGCTTACGTGTGAAGATTAAATTCCAAAATGTATATGTTTCAGAGAATTTATGTAAACAATGAAGACAGAAAACAGTTAGTAGATCATACTTATATAGCGTTTCTGTAATACTGTGAATTTATGGAATAAATATCAGACTTCAGTGGCACAAATTAATTTTCTATATATATCTGTTAAATTTTTTTTCAGTGCTCACAGAGATAAACACAGTATTACGTTTATCTTTATGTGGAATACGAGACATATATCCTACAGTATTTATTGATCTATTATCACTTTTTTAAATTTGCTATTGGGATATGAGACCACACATCGTGTTATGATGTTTGCTACATTTGCCTGTATATTTCAGCTGTTTACGTCTGTACATAACATTATAACAGTTACAGAAGTATGCAATTTTGGGGATCAAACTTCTAATAGCATTAAAAGTAAGGTAAAAAAAGATACAGAACATTGCAATCAATCTTCAGTTGCAGTATTCTCAATCTCAACCTTTTTTTAGGTCTTTTTGCAAGCACAGACTGTCAGTGTTCACAATCTTCACATCAGTGAAGTATTTTGCAGGACACCATTGGCTTTCAAAAAAAGAAAAGAAAAAAAAAACACTAATTAATCAAAATTCATCCTTTAGCAGACTGGGCCTGGGGGCTGAGGGCAAGCCATTTGTAAATTATGATAAAAATAGCGACACAATATTTTTTTGTGTTTTGATATAAAACTTGAGGTGTGATATTGAATTCCTTGCCCCCTATCCCCATTTTGATTTGCACCCACATTTAAAAATCATAGTGATATACATTCTGACACAGTTTCATAATAAACTATAATTGATTTTATACTCTCTGCAGTATACCTGGGCCCATGCCTTACAGTCGTAGAGCAGAGCTATCCCGTAACATATAACTACATTTTATTGATTATTTCTGGTGTCAAAATCCAATTTTCAATTCCTGGGCTTGGGGGGCAAGAATCCTACCCGCATATTGATTTTTTATTCCGCTGTTCACAAGTTCAAGTACGAGAAGAAACGCCTGCACCCATGACTTCAGATGAAATTCACAGTGTGCCGAGTGTGTTTGCTATTCGAGGTGTAAAATCCTATTTATTTTGTATCTAAGCCTTCCGTCTTGTGGCAATGAACATGTCATTTTACTGGTATGCAGGCAATTTCTTGTACATATGGTGAATGTCAATTACAAGCACCATTAACCAATACCCTGTAATGGTATTCAAAACCTACTTTACCCCTACCCCCCCCCAAAGAAAAAAAATAAAAAAAAATAAAATAAATTAAAAAAAATAAAAAATAAATAAATAAATAAAATAAAAAAATAAAATAAAAATAATAAATAAAAAAAAATTTAAAAAATAAAGAAAAAATATAATAATAATAATAATTACATTGAAAATGGAATCGAGATACAATTTAAAGATAAGATGAGCAGGCTTCATGTTTGTACATCTTGACAATTTTCTGTTTGAATATGAGAAAAGTAATTTGTCTGCCCATAGTCAAACCTGCTTTAGCCATACATGTACATGTAGCAATCACCTGTATATAATGGCCACCTGCCTACAATGGCCAAGAAACTTTATGTGAATGAACTTCAAACATCATTGAGCCTGTGTGGAATGGTCTCCTGTATAAAAAGGACATGTTTTTTGACAGACTGCAAATGAAGGTTGTGCTGTTGTACAGTATCTTCCGTCATTAATCCATTCTGTATACCCTTTAATCCAAAAAGAAGTACATGTACTTTTAAAGTGATAGGCTAACATTGTGGAGCTTCAGTTCTAAAAATTGTCAAATTTTGATATCTGAATTACATAGTAGTGTTCATATGGACAAATAAACACCCTAGGTTAAAAAAGTTTGGAAAGTTACACTGCCAATGGCAAGTTATGCATGAATAAACAAAACTCGGGGCGAGTTTAAATAGCGTAGGTGTACACACAGTAAGTCTATGGGAGAAAATGGGCAGGTGAATCCGATCAACTTACGATTTTCACTTTTTTAAAGCACTAAATAATCATTTTGAAATACAATTTTTTCAGGGCGTTATTTTTACATGTAGACCTTTAATATCAAAGACAATGGTCGCATGGGGAATCATGTAGCTCAGATTTTTTTAACTGTGGTAAATGTTAGCCAATACCTTTAAAGTGATTTGCAAGCACTGGGTGACAATTGACAGATGAATGTGAGCATTACAAATTATGTTACACGTATGTCGCATGTACATGTATTATGGAACAGACATACCAGTCAGACATTGTAGAAAACATGGCGAAAACATGGAGGCCCTGAGAGAATTTCATCCGTGAGTTGACTTCATAATCAATGCGACATCACAAGAAGAAATATTCTGCTTGTAATTCTGTGTCAATAATGAACTCAAGGCCGTTATGTTATACGAATGAGCTCGCATCATTTGTGCATTATGAATAGATGTTGAAGAATATGAGTAATAAATTAAATTTATTTGAAATGTGTACAAGAGAACTATTATTATGATCATGATTCTATGATACCCAGTGATGTGTCCGAGTCCAGTAAGTCCGAGTCCGAGTCCAAGTCCGAGTTCGGCCTTTCCGAGTCCAAGTCCGAGTCCGAGTCATGAACCTTCAAGGTCCGAGTCAGAGACGAGCTCCGGCGAATTCGAGTCCGGAGTCCTGAGTCCGAGGGCCGGCACAATGTGAAATGCATTATTACATCAATTAATATTAATTAATTAGAAACAAGTATCTCATTCAAAATATCTGTAGGGACCTATAGAATAATTCAAATGAATCAACAAATCATTCAATTTCCCAAAACAGATAACAAACCCACAAAATAATTACAAGACGATAGTATGTACTTTAGTCTTAAAATTATAATTATGTAGTTTATTAAGAAAGCCCTCGTATCTGTGTCTTTAAAATGCAGCATAAATCAAAATAGTAACATTTGCACTTGTTTGTCAACACTCTCCTTGTTCTATAAGCAAAAGTCCCACAAAACCTTCAATATGTGGAAATGTAATATGAGAAAATATTTTGCTAGATTGGGTGAACTAATACATAAAAGTGTAATTTAGCCACACATAATTGTCTGTAACTTGAGTTATCATAATCTTACCAAAACATCTTCAAAGAAATTAAATAATAAATTTGGAGATCGACAGTACTTATACATTTTAAAAAGTTGAAAGGTACTATCATCCTTTCAAAGTGCTTGCTAAAGTTGGTATTCATGGGAAATGTTCAATAATAGTGGCAGTGACAAATTTCACATTATTGCTTCATCATTCTTTAGTTTGTTCAGCAGATACAATTTTATTGATTGATTGGGCAGCAAATTGTGTATGTGTATGTACACACACATCACGTGCAAAACTAGAAACACGGAAGACAGTCCAGGCAGCGGACTGCTACTGTGTGATCCGATTTGGCTGAAATTTATTTTAGTGATTTTATATTTGAAAATATTGGGTGAAATTTTGATGAAATTTTAGCGAATGGAACCTGATCGAGATATCCGTTTGGATACGAAACTCAGTTTCGGCAACTGCAGTATAGCGCCAATATATGCCCCGGTCT
>JZLH01S0600312.1:8101-24462 GCA_001188425.1 Eucidaris tribuloides
AGACTAACATGCCTAAAGGTTGACTTATGGTAATTGATTTTGAATATTTCAGTCTAGTAGGTAAAAGGAGGTTACGTGCAACCCCTCGAAATAAACTTGTAATAGATGTCACTACATCAGAAAAATGCAAAGAAAACGATTAGCTGCGTTGCCAAATTAAAAAAAATTGCTGTTTATTATTTTTAGGCAAATGTATCCAAATAATTGTCTTCATTGTGTAAACATACAATTTCACTATATCCCAATCAAAACTGAGGAAAACTGTTCATCTGGACTTATATTTGGGGGTCACAGTTCATATTTGAATAATTCCCGAAGTTTCTTGAGAACTCTATCTGCAAATCACAAAATGTCTATTCAAAAATAGGGGGAAAAGGACATTTTACGAAATTATATAACAAAACTCGACAATCCTGAGTTAATTTGCACATTTTTATCCAAGTTTTTGAATGTTTAGATTTTAGTGATGTGCTCTACCTCACTCAAATGTGTGTCTAAGTATCATCTTGCATCTTAGCTTTATGTTTGAATCAAATAACACAGATTTTAGCCTAAAGAGTTATTTCTTTTGGAAATTTTATTATATTGGCGGTATGTATACTTATCTGACATGGGCTACTTATGAGTGTTTTATAATCCCCCTTGCTCCTTAGAATACAGATTTCAGGATGCCATTATGTCCGAATGTGGAATTTTCACAACGTATATTTCTTCTGAGAATTCTGTCTCAATTTACATTTTATTATGCAAATTATTTCACTGTAGTATTGACTGAATTTATGATTGTGTAATGATTATCCTTAACTCTGAACATATGGATCTTGTCACCTCTTTTGTGCCGTAATGTGGAATATTAGGAAAAATTAACACAAATTATTATGCATAGAATTTGCATGATGTTGGCGACACGTTTACTGAAATTATAAGTTTTTTAGCAATCATTGACCATTCAAAAATGGATATTGTCATCTCTTTTGTGCTATAATGTGCAATTTAAGTAAAAATATGCAAAAAACCCCGATTAATGACATTAAGCAAATCTTTGTTAATCTACATATGCATATGCATATGCTTATGCTTATTCACATTTTTAAATGTAAGTGATACATTTATTGAAGTTTTAGTAATCATCACTGACCCTTAAAATTACAGATAGTCACCTATTTGGCGCCATAATGTAGAATAATAAGTAAAGACGAGCAAAAATGATTAGAGGAATTAAGCAAACGTTCGTTATGCTCATGTCTAGGATTTGCAGTTTAAAATGGTGGTGCTATCACTTTCAAAAAAGCTAGTCATTTTGAACATGTTGAATAGGAATTGTTTCAAATGGGGTCTTGCGAGATTTGTATTCAAAACCTGATCAAATCTTAAGTGGATTCTTTTCAAATTCTGATAAATTCTGATCATATTTTGTAAAAAAAAAATATTCAACATTTGATTAGATTTTATAAAGAAATCTTGCAGTCCACATTTGAAAATATTCCCATTCATATTGACAAGTTTGTTTTTTAGAAAACAGGTTTAATGAGTATGAGTTTTAACCCTTAAATCGTCAATCTTTGCATCTCATCTGTTCCGTAATGTTGGATATTGATACAATACGCCAAAACGTTACTGGATATTTAGCATCATGCTTTAATTTGCAAACGTTTATTCCAACAATTGAAGTATTGACGTGTAGTTGATACGTTTATTTCATTCATGATTGCTTTATAATTATCGTAGATCCTGAAAATATGAATGTAAGCATTTTATTTTCAATAACAATGCAGAGGATATACCCAAAATTATCCGCAATTTCTTTAGGCAAGCCTGCCTTAATTTGCATATTTTATGTCACAATGTTGAGGTTTTACAAGCAAGGAGCAGGAAATCTAGTGAACTTCTTTTTGATTTATTCATTTGTAGATTTCTGTGATCATTATTATTATTTTTTTATTGCCACGATATGCGAAAGGATTTATTTTGAAGCTATTCTGACTTAATTTGCATATTTATACGCCAATGATTGGCATCTAAATATGTAAATGTTATGTTAACCTAAATGTAAAAGTGTCAGATAATTATTCTTGACATTTGTAACAAATATATAATGGCATATCATTTTGCCACTATAAAGAGAAATTCACGAAGATAAAAAAAGTTATTCACCTTTTCCCCCGCAATCTTGCCTTAATTTGCATCTTCTGTGATAAAAATGTGTATATTAATTTGTTGATAATATTTTCAACTGAATTTATGAGTTTTTATTCTTATCCTTCTGCATTCAGCTAAAATTGTAAAAAAAAATGCCCACGTTGTGCCAAATTATGATTGTTCACCAATGACGACCCTAGTTTGCATATTATGACGTCATAGAGTCATCTGATTGATTAGAGACTTATCTACATATCGTGAATGACCCTCCAAAGCATAGATCGAGACCAAATATGAGGAAAAATTTTGATGGAAATGTATTAAAACCGTATGTTTCTGTTATACCAATACTACAATGATTTGCATATATTTGCATAAAAACAATACGTGGAACACTTTTTGACTTTGGTAATATAGCTAATCGTTTTCTACGCATTTTGCCAATATAGTAATACTGGTTAGAAATATATTTTTCCGGGGGTGCACGGTACCCCGCTCTACCAACTCGACTAATGATACTGCACATTCGTTTGTACTTTGTCGTGGAAAAGCTGTTATTTCATGCGATCTGCGTTAATTATACGTGATGATGGCATTAATTAACATAATGTTAATGGCAAACATTTTTCATATTATTCACTGGTACGAGAGGATATTCTCATCAATGTTGATCCACTACCGGTAAACAAGGCTCCATTTCCTTAAACTGTGATGTTTTCTGGAAACTGGTCTTATTGTATGCTCGAAATGGACATTTTAATGCGTTTTTACCCTAATTTGCATATTTATGATATCACAGAGATATCTGATGACCATTACAATTGTTTTATCATGATCTTCAACACTAAACACATGGAGTTAGACACTTATTTATTTAATCGTCAGCGGTATTTCTCTAGTTACTATGCTAAGCAATCTGACTGTGGCTAATAATGGTATTCATTAGCATAATGGCTAGCATTTGTTCTGTTTTTGTCATGTTAATAGTATGTTGTAATACAATCAGAGGGATATATTTTAGCATTATTAGTCCACAAAACAAAGCTCCACTTAGTTGATTTGTGATGTTATGTGGAAAATTGCCCAAATGACTGCTTAAAATAGACATTTTCCTTATTTTTGGCCCTAATTTGCACATTATGACATCACGGAGACATCTGATCACCTTTGTAATTGTCTTATTATCATCTGTGACCATGAAAACATGGGGTTAGACACCTTATTTATTTGATCATCAACGATATTTCTTGAGATATAGTGAAATTAGTATTTTCATGTAACAGAATACTTATTTGCATAAATTTGAATAAAAATGATACGTGGGACATTTTTTGACTTTGGCAACATAGCTAATCATTTTCTACACATTTTTCCTGATATAATGACATAGACTAGAAGTATATTTCAGGGGGGTGCACGGGACCCCCCTCTACCCACTAGACTAATTGGTTTACGCCCATCTTCATGATTTTTATCTAACTTATGGAAACTCAGAACTTATGCAGGGGTTTACTTTGAGTAGCTTATAATCATTGATCAGTCCCCGAGTCTTTACAAACGACTGTAGCTTATGATTTCAATGACCAAAAAACACGAAAAACGCAGGGTATCATCTTCATCATCATCATCATCATCATCATCATCATCATCATCATCATCATCATCATCATCATCATCATCATCATAACATTTTCACTCATAACGCTACAATCCAAACAGCGCTAATAATGATGATGATAATAATAATAATAATAATAATACTAATAATAATAATAATAATAATAATAATAATAACAAGAACATCAACAAAAATATCATTATCATCATCATCAGCAGCAGCAGCAGCATTACATACTTGTCAACTCCACCGAATTTACGGGATTCTAATCACGTATCGAATTTTCGATGAAATCTACCATTTTAATAAACTTCTGAAATTGTAAATGTTCATGGATGCAAATCATTTCTTGAACTATCGAGTGTTTTAAACTTGTAAAATACAAGAAAGTCACGCAGTGTGTAATATATGTCTCACCTGCATCTCGCGATTCTAGACAGAGCACATTTAAGAATTATGCCATTTCAGACTTTCAGGCTTGTTTCGTCATATTTTATTGATTTTGAAAAAATGCATAAATTAGCATAATTAATGATTTCAAAATTCTGTGTGGAGATTTGAAAGCCCCCACCAAGCCCTGTCAGGTAAAAACAAAATCCACCAAAAAATAAAGTAGCATTTTTAGTGATCTTGAATAAATTTCCATAAATTAGCATAATTAATGCATTTCAAAATTGTGTGTAAATTTTTGGACGCCCTGACCTAGTTTTATCAGTCTGAGCAATCAGAATCAGGAGCCGCAAAAAAATAAAGGACAAGTGGCATTTTTGTCATTCATTGATTTGAATACATTTGTGTGAATTAAGATAATTAATAATTTTCAAAATTCTAAGAAGTTTTGAAGCCCTTACCAAGCCCTATCAGATAAAACAAACAAAAGTAACCCTAAGTTTTGATGATGACTCCGCAACATAGTCTAAGTTTTGTTGACCCATGACTTTGTGACCTGAAATTCTAATCAAATGACGAGTGATACTTCCATAAAATACGAACGTACACCTTCAAAATTATGTACACAATTTTAAAACACCCCTTAAACTTAGCTTAAATTTTTGATGTAAAATGCGTGTCTTCCGTTTTCCACAGTGGCAAATTTTCAGCTCGTGCATGAATCACCTATAGAAGCTAGCGTGCCTGAAACTCTGGATTGGCTGGTACTGCTGCACGCGTGATCGAGTTATTGGATACGTTCATAAACCTAAAATAATATACATTTCAATACTGTTTATTTCATTTCATTTGGTTGTAATTTTCTGTAATCAGTAGATATCGCGGCATTGTCGTCGATCCATGTTTCGGATTAGGGAGGGGGTGGGGGCAAAAGCGAAAAAAATTCCAAAATTGTAATACAGCATTTTGCGCGCAAAGCGCGCCGAAAACTTGACAATTTTGTATGTTTAATAGTATTTTAATGCCATGTTTAATGCTTATATAGTGCTTTCCAATGCTATTTAAAACATAAATTTGCATTGCAAATGAATTTTTCAAGTTGTCAAAACTATTGGGGGGGACAAATCGATATGTTTGACCCCCGGGTTTGACCCCCCCCCAATATTTTCATTGGTGGGGCGATCGCCCTCCTGCCCCCCCCCCCCAACGGATCGACGCCTCTCTATCCCGGTTTGAAATATGTGACGGGTGTGCTTGGCTCAGATATTTTGTAAATCAACGCGAGCTTCCCCGCGCCGCTTTCATGAACCCCTTTGTATATGTATGGATTCGCCAAAGAGTAGAAGTCACAGAAGAAGAAAATTTAATTGTTCAACCGAGTAAGATGAAACTGTCGAAATATTGTCATTAGAAACAACTTTCAAATAGTCTACCCTCCCTACTCAAAAGTATTGCAACATACACTATCACGCATGCATGTTGAAAGGGTCTTCCTATATTGATGTCCCAATGAAGGTTATTATTGGAAAGTTAAGTTATTTGAAAAGAAATCAATGAATATTCTTTCTCCTTTCTTCTCCAAAGCGGAGAAATTATCAAATGCAAGCGCACACACAACAGAGGGGCTAGAACATAAAATTTAACATTTGTTTGCCTCCCTATATGGGTGGGGGTGTTAATTCACAGTAGCATCGTAATCGGTTTCATATTTCCCTTGAAACGGTCTTGATGGTTTGGAAAGACTTCCAACAAACAAAAAATTCCACTATGTTCCTCTGAAGCGGTCTCAGAAAGAAGACCACATCACGTGAAGAAGAAAGTGCCTCCTATCTTTATAAGACAGTGATAAGGAGGATGAGGCTAATAATTAAAGATGATGGCCTTCTCTCCACATCCTTATATCCAATGTCTTGAAAAGACGTATGGCAGTAAATTTTAGGATGTTTGGATTAGTTAACCGCCTTTAGGATTAAGAAAGAATAAGAAATTACAACTTAAAGAGGTCCTGTCTAAAACACGGGGCGTATCCTCCTTACGACTGTCTTATGAAGATAGGAAACAATTTCTTCTTCGCTGGGCGTGGTCTTCTTTCTGAGACTGCTTCAGAAAAACATATCCTTATCACTGTCTTATGAAGATAGGAGGCACTCTCTTCTTCACGGGGTGTGGTCTTCTTTCCGAGACCGCTTCAGAGGAACATAGTGGATTTTTTTTTGAAGTATTTCCAAACCTTCCAAACCGTTTCACATTAAATATGGAACCGAATTATGATGCTAGTGTGAATTAACACCCCACCCCTATAGGAAGGCGAACAAATGTTAAATTTTATGTTACAGCCCGTCAGCCCCTCTGCCGTGGGTGTACCTGCATTTGATAATCTCTCCGCCTTGGAGAAGAAAGGGGAAAAAATATTCATCGATTTCTTTTCAAATGATTTGTTATTTTCCCATAATAAACTTCATTATGACAGGCTTGACAGCATTATCGAAAGACCCCTTCAACACAAAATGCATGCGTTAAAGTGCATGTTGCAATACTTTTGAGTAGGGAGGGTAGTTCAGACAACAGTAGAAACAAAGGTAGAAGGGAAGACCAGTACGTGACTGGACGAAGAAAAACAGGTTGGATTAATAATATTAGCCTGTAGACCGATGCGTGGAATGGCTGTGGCAAGGATAATGCACAACAAAGAGATGCCGCGGTACTATTGATGACTTAAATGGCAGTACAGCAGCCAGCTGTTATGTGATGTGGTGTGTGTGTGTGTGTTGTTGTGTGTGTGTGTGTGTGTTGTGTGTGTGTGTGGTGTGTGTGTGTGTAGTGTGTGTGTTGTGTGTGTGTGTTGTGAATGTGCAGGAGCGTACATTTGTGGGTGTATGGTTTAGGTTAGAGGTTACATTGGGCATATTTCGGCATTGTGGGGGTACCCCAGAACTGAAACATTTTAAAAACGCGCTTCTTTAAACAACACAGTGGGCATGTAAAGCTTGAACCATTTTTTTTTTTTTATTTTTTTACTCCATAATGATGTGCGGTATCGTCTTTTTGTGTGTTGTGTGATCTATTGTTGTATGTGGGGGTGCAGTGCAGAGGTACATTATGGGTGCTATGTTTAAGTATGAGGTTACATTGTGGGCATTTGGCATTGTGCGGGCGTTACAAATCATTACACTCACTATGATGTTTTTATACTATTAGGGGAAGCACCCACACATGCACATACAGGAACACCCCCACAATGTAGCTGCTTGTCGGTATATGATGCAGTTATTTGGGCTGCCCCGGGGGTTACCAACTAGAAATTCGCCATTTTGTTGAATTATTTATTTTATTTATTCAGCACTGTACCCTGCGGTTCAAATTATGTAACGTTATGAAATAAGGGTGAAAATTTAACACATTTAACTTTCATTTTTACCACATTTTTCTAAGTTTATTGCCTCTTTTTGTTGTGCACTTGCACAGCCTCTGCTGTATCATCACCATGCATTTTCAGCGATCATAACCTGAAGAATAATACCTTTTAACCAAGAGGGCGCTGGCACACGTGGCTACCCCGGGGGGTATCGGCCCCGTGGGCTTATGCGCGTGGTTGCATCATATATGTGTGTGTGTGTGTTGTGTGTGTGGTGTGTGTGTGTTTGTGGTGCATGCGTGTGTGTTGTGTGTGTGTTTTGTGTGGTGTGTGTTGTGTTGTGTGTTGTGTCGCTGTGCGTGCCGATGTGTGTGTGTGTGTGGTGTGTGATGTTGGTGTGTTGTGTGTGTCTGTGTGTGTGTGAGCGTGTAACATTCATTATAATGTAGGCATTATATATTTAATATGATTCTGCTTATGTACATGAATGCCTAGTGTAGTCTGGGAAAAAAATAATCCCTGTTATACATGTATAAATTTTGATCAATATAAACTATAAATATGATGACAAAATAAAACATAGAATAACACCTCAACATATCCAATTTACGAAGACAAGTAATCATATTTCTTTCTTTTCTGTCATCCACAAAAGCAGATTATTTATTCAAAGACCCCTCACAAACATAGGAAGTACAGGGAAACAATTAGAACATCTTGTAATCAGTTAATACATATGATTTCTAATATGACAGCATAATTAAAACTGCTCATTATGTTTTACAATTATTGGAAATTGGAAATGGATACAAATTCCCACTGGGTGCTTCTTTACTTCACCGCTTTATTTTCAAGAAATGTCAAAATTATGGACTAATAGTCATTATTATAAATGGTTTCAATAAATTAACAGAGATGTATCTCTTTTTTTGAGGTTTGCCAGATCTTTCATGGAAAAAAATACTATCACTTTAGCGCGGATAACATCTTTTCAGAGTCCCATTCATAAGGACTTTTTTAAAAATGAAATTCATCAAAAACAACAAACGATGATATGAAACATTAAAATATGCACTGGTTATACTTGATTGAAATTTAGCCGTAGGTCTTATGAAAACACATATATTTTAAAAACAGTATTTCTGTTGTTCAACCATTAAAGGCAGGGTATCTCTTTTGCATGCCTAAAAATTAACATTGTGTAAATACAATGGCAGAAGAAAACTCCATCTGGGAACCTTTAGCAAAATGTTGGAGCTAGACACTCAGTTTTAGTGGAATTATAGTGACCGTTAGACTCTGATTTGAATTTTTTTCTCGCGAGGAAAAAATTCCTGCCATAGAACGTACACTAAACGGCTATTGTTTTTCTTTCACATATTTTAAATTCTAGGTAAGTACTGACCCCCAGATTTCACAGACATGCCCTTCATCAACAGCCTAAGGGCATGGGTTATCTTTTCCTGGTCTGCAGGGATGTTTGCAAATGAGATCCACTGCCTTTAAAAAGCAAGATGCAAAATTGAGTGAACTATAACAACACTTCCTGTTTATTTCATAACTTCAGATATGCTTAATTTATTTAACAGAAAAATTATCTACTCAAGTATAAATTGAGTGAATGTACATGTACAAAAAAATTGTTGTGGAACTAGTTTATTTCAATATATTTGCATGCAGGACATAAAATTCCACTTCACCTTTCTTAGTTACTACAACGATGAGAAAGAGAATAAAATTACTTATGTCTAGAGGTAAAATACAACAGCCATGTCCCAAAACATCAAAAAACAGCAACATGATAAACATTGAAACACTACTTGAATGTTAACAAAACATTATCAAATTGAAGAAAGTGGTATTAACAAAAACCTCGAGCAGGCTCTAAGGGGAAATATAACGTATATGTAACAGAGCAGTACAAAATTAACTTAAACCCAATAACACAGCTTTCAAGTAATGTCATATACACCAGTAACAAGGCTACTATTTAACAATTACGCATCAACATATATATTATTACAAACAGCATGAGTTTCTTGTATAAAAACTATCAGTTCTATCGTTTGATGACCTTAACATTTCTCAACAAGCTGCTAGAGCTAAAATACGGATAATAGCATTTACAATCATTGCCACTAATTCTTATTTTACACTGGGTACTTGTGAGGGAGAAAGTGAAGTTTAAATTGCTAATTATGCACAAGACTAAAAGTGTTATTGCTACAAGTACATGTGTGTCAAGTCAATTGGGAGTATAAAAATAGCATTAACTACACAAATGACTTGATTTGAGTGCAATTACGAATGGTGCATTTACTTTGCAAAGACATCTATGTTCAAATTTAAATCATCACATAAAAGTTGGCAGTGAAGGCACATGATAATGAAAGAAAATATTTTAAAACTCTATTTTCATACAAAACACATAATTCCATCTAATTTACAAGATACATATATTTCACAATGCAAGACACATTCAACAAGTAATTACCCACTCCATTACTAGTATTGTATTCACAAAAGTGAGCAAAGATATAATTTAAATACCACAAGACTATTACTTTTGGAAAAGTCGTTTCATCAAATTTCAAGAATAGAAACGAGGTTCAAAATGCCAAACAAAAGTTTTTGGGGGTTTGTTTTAAAGATGAATTTTACCATGGCAACAAACCCAAAATCATGATTTAAAATCAGTTGTACTTCATCTATGTATACCCACATGGTTTTAAAAATCCATTACAATTACAAATTTTACTTTTTTCTAACACCTTACAAACTGCAAAAAAATCCTATAAATTTGTCCTTCTGTGTACCCGTCCTCCTCCCCCCCCCCCAACATTTTTGTTTTCAATACGAAGCAGGTAATTTGTTGATGAACGCACAGTGAAAATAAGGATCTGTACTAACTCTTTTAATAATTTTGAACCTTTACCAGAAATATGCACCAGCTGCAAAGCACATTCAAGCAAGAAGGACCTTCAGAATCCATAACTAATTTGCAAGTTGTACCATAGGTGTACCATGGGTGTACCACAGGTGTACCATAGGTGTACCACAGGTGTACCATAGGTGTACCATAGGTGTACCATAGGCCAACCATCAGTGCTGTCAGTTTTAGCATATATCAGAACTACAACACACTAAACTGCAATTTCTATATGGGGCCCTTAATTACATGAAAATATGTACCAGTCTTTGCCATTAATGTAATTCTGTACATATATAAGTTAAAAGAGTGCTACTATGAGTTAAATGTGTACAGCCCTCACATGCATGCATACAGGATATCCAATACAAAAATTGTAACAAATGTACATAATCATAGTTTACTAGAACAGTACAAGTCAATGAGGGAAGTTCCATTATAATCATACAACATATTAAACATTTACAAATATACAAATGTTTGCATCTATACAGTTTGGATGATGAACAAAGACAGTGCAACTGGGGTATAAACTTGTTTAAACACACCCCGAATTGAATACATACACTTCAGACATTTGTGTCAAAAATCGGGTATAAAAAGTACAGCCTTGTATCATCTTACACACAGGAATTTTAAGTATTTGCTCCAGAATTGTCACTTGTCAGTACTGTAAACAACAGCATGATGATGAAAGAGTTGTCAAACTACCAATTTTATAAAAAAAAAAGTCACTTAAAATTTAATTTACAGGTACATAAAATATACTTACAAATATTACAATTTCAACAACTATTTCTTAACAAACCCTCGTGTTCTGCCACTATAAACAATCATTCAAGAACCGGTCAAAAGGCCACAAAAAGGTCACTTTTCAACAAAAATTTATGAAAGTCACACAAGTGAGTACTCATTCAAAAGCTGGACAACAGTGTTGGTCAACTGCTAGTCGTGTGAAAAATGCCTCCCCTCCCCCCTTCGAAATAAAACGCACACAAATTTAAACACACCTGGGTGTATGGTTTTACAAACAGGGAGATCTGTGTTAGATGAAGATCTTTCTATTCAAGTGTAGTGGACTAAAATAGTATTGTGTGCTTGTAGATACATTCAGAATGTACAAATTACAGATTTGGACAAAATGTGAATTTTGGAAAAACAAGACTCCACCAATTCAGCATGCGTTACTAACAATTTATCAAGACTAGTGGCTCAAATTCAAATGGATTAGTATGTTTTCAAGTGCATTTATTCTGGTGGTTGTATACAGACAAATAAATGTGTGTTAACATCTCCATGAACACTTGTAATTTCAAATGATAGCTAATGATCTCAGGCTCCAAAATGGTGCGACTTGCTTTTATGAAATCACTCTTTATCATTATCTTCCTTATCGTCAGGTATCCATTAATATACTTCTACATTTACGGACTTACAAATAATGACGTGACTTGGACACTGAACTTCGCTACAGAAGATATATTATTTCTGTCCCATTTTTTCTTTCAAGGCTCTCCATACATGAGTCATCATACATCATGTAGTAGACCACAGTAATTAATACATTTTTATACATTTAAATGTATTGCCTGCAGTCTTACATCAAAAGGTGCAGTTTTTTGTATCACAAGGCACAATATTAAAGTGACTCTCACGTATCAAGGTCATCCATTGGAATAACATCTACTAAACATATGATTAGAATAAAGACTACTTACACATTTTAAAACATGTATGACATTACAATCACTAATCTAATAAGTACATTTTACAATTTAAATTTGTAATCAAAAATAGACTTTATATCTTAAAAAGACTTTTGTTTGTATGGTGGCAGTACAGTGGTATATATTTATATATATTTATAAAAAATGACTACAGAAACACGACAGTACAAATTACGGTACAATGAATTATAGGTTAAATACATTCCTTTTCTCAAGACTTTAAAAAAGTCCATAGGCTAATTAATAGGTTAGCCTTATTCATAATATACATACAAAAACTGTACCCAGTGCTGACAACAGTACCCCATTTTTAATTTTGTTGTTGCTCCAGCACTCCTATAAATAATTGAGTTCTCTGATAAGTACTCCAGTAGTAATCCACAAAAATCTGGAATATGTTTGTTATTGGAATCAATCTCCACGGTAAAAGTTGTGTTCTCCAACTCGCAAGAATTTATGTTGCAATTTTGCAAACTTTGGCAATATTTGGAATATAGTAAAATCCACGTTGTCCTATTCAAATGAAGCATACCTTCTTTTCGTGACCACAATAAGTATACTGCATTCAGTAGCTTTAGAATGTTATGGTAACAAAAAGTATTATACTTTCACAAGTATAAACAAATTTGACCAATTTCTTTTCCCAATATTGTGTTATTTGATTGGTCCACACATCTATTTGGTTGAAAGATAACTTGCAATATCTCACTTGCAATTAATTTAAGGCCCAAAATGAGCCACCTCAAATGAAATCGATACTCAAAGAGTAATTAACAGTTAACCCATTCACAAGATCCTGGTGATCTTTGTATTAAACATATGGCAATCAAAACTCTGCGAATGGGTTAAAAATGAAATTGGGATGTGGAGGAATGTACTTTGATGCAAAAAATCTTTGGCAAAACTGGAATGTTTGACGGAAAGTTTGGTCACTAAATATGGATTTTTTTTGGCTGACGTTAAATATGGGTTTGATTCATCAATTAACATATAGAAAGAGGTACAACTTACTTCATACGCCTGCATACATTTAAATGCACCTTCATAAAACATCAATCATTCAAACTTACACAGTGATACTTTCGTTTCCTGTTGAACATCTGTTTAATTTTCTTGAGTTCAAATAAATGATGTTTCGGGTGGGTTCGAGAACATGATGTGTCCCAAGTCGTGGCCATTGACCAAGTCATGGCCATTGACGTTGACATGCATGTTGGCGGACCCGGGCGGGCTACAGATGCCCTCCGAGCCCGACCAATCAGATTGGGCAGAGTTCGGCGATGAGCTGGACCATTTGCCCGGCGATTCGGGTGATGGCGTCAGATACTGATGCTCCGGGAGTAACGTGCTGGCCGCAGACAACACTGCGGGGTACGGGGAGGGGTCCATGGGGCCGCCATTTTGGCTGTGTTGAGATGGAGGGGTGGGGTATTTGTCCACCATGATGGCTGTTCTCAATGCCGTCTGTCCGTTGGGCACCTTGCCTGGCACCATGTGCATGGCTTGTTTCGTATGTTTCACAAGTCCGTTTTTCCTGTGATTATGCTCTTGCAGACAGTTCTCGGGCGAGTTGGGATACCCGTTGGGCAATTCGCTAACCGGAGTGCTGGGATACATACCACCATGATGACCAGACACCATGTTGTGGAGTTGTTGCGGTACGTGTCCCCGATGCGGACTTGCATACATGGACGACTTTGTCATACTATACTGAGTTGCGTGCTGGCTAGACGGGATGACGTGATTGGGGCTGGAAGTGTTGGCATAATGATTGGGTATCGAAGGACTGGAGGCCATGGCGCAGGGAGGGGGGCTCAATTCCGTGGCCTCAGGGCTTGTCAACAATGACTGAGTACTGGGCGCCTGTCTTATGATGGTCGGGATTCCGTTTTGGGAGTTGCTACCTTGCACCAAGACGCGAGTGTCCTGCGGTTGATGGACAGCCATGCAGTTTTGGTGCGTGCTGCTGGTCTGCCAGCAACCGGCCGACGTGACTGGTGCGATGCTTGCCGCGGCCACAATGTCCATATTCATATCACCGCCGATCGACCCTTTCTCCGGGCTAAGTCCACACATGGGACCATAATGTCTCCCGTTCACTACACCATTTCTGTGAGAGTCTACCAGTCTGGGCCCCTGATTGTGCATGCCGCCTACCGTCACGGCATAATGTGGCTCCCCATGATCGAGCACGGTTTGCGTCGTATAAATGGCTCCCGGGGGAGGAGTCCTTGTATAACCGGTCGGCGATTCAACCGATTCCGGCGGCGACAGCACCGGCGGAGGCAGCTCGTCCGAGTTTGGCCGCTTCTTACTTTTACGTTTCTTCTCCTTTTCACGTCCACTATTCATCTCACCATTCATGTGATGCGCTTTGCTCGCTCTCCCCTTTTTCTTGGGTTTGGCTCCTGAAGCCATATATGGATTGGGCACTAATTCACCGTTTTGCAAATCAAGCGGGCTTTTGACGTGGCTGTTTGGCGTCAACGCCGGGCTCATGATGCTGTAAGAATCCAGCAGGTGTACCACATCACGGTGGCAACGCTTTTTAGCGATGTCTCTCGGTGACATGTCCATGTGATCCGTGATTTCTCGATTGGCACCGTGCTCCAAGAGAATCTTTACAGTTTCTTCCAGACCTTCCCTAGCAGCCAGGAAAAGAGGAGTTTGTTCCTGCAATTGAACAAGAATGGAACAGAATATTGAATATTAAACTGGTATAGTAATAATAATAGAAGCTCTACCACAAAGTAATAGTAACAGTAGCAGTCAAATTTGTCGGGGTACTAGAGGAGGAAGAAGAGTAGAAGAAACACTGGTAAAAGTAACAGCAAGACAGCAGTTTTACTAGTACTAAATGTAATTGATAGTAATAGAAATAGTAGTAGTAGTAGTAGATGTAATTGATAGTAACAGAAATAGTAGTAGTAATAGTAGTAGGAGCAGTTGTAACAGTAGCGACAGAAGTAGTAGCACTAGAAGTAGTAATTGTCAGGTAGAAGTAGTAGTAGCAATCGTAGCAGTAATTGTGTAGTAGTAGTAGTAGTAGTAGTAGCATCAGCAGCAGCAGAGGTAGTAGTAACAGCAACAAGGGTAATTTTAATAGTAACATTACATTAACATTAGGTAGAATGGCACAATGCCATTACGTAAATTTGTATTAATTTGATAATTTTGATAATTTGATAATTAAGTCAGATTTCATTACAATAACCAATTTCCCTCATTTGCTCTCATTATCACGCATACTTAAACCACGAATCGCATCTTTTCTACCATATATACATGATAGCATTCGGTTGTATATATCATTTCTGGCTGATAAAGCCTTATCTCTCAATTTGGGTGAAGAATTTACTTTTTTTGTTGATGAATCAAGTTTAAGGCGTAATTCATATTCTTATAAACCACATGATTTATATATCTCTAAAAATAATTAATTATCAAACATGGCCTTGAGTTTAAAAAAAACATAGCCTATGCACATAATTTGTTAAAATAGGAAATGTTTTCGCTCTCGGCTGAAAACTCTGATTTTGAAGATAACAAGTTCTAAATAAATCACTGAACTGTGAGGAGTGTCTACAGTCTGTGTGTCTTTCTTATTGTTCTGGGAGTATTGTGTCTCTGTTGGATGGGCAGAGGGGGGGGGTGATTCTTAAAATTGTACTAACCTTATGTCTTGTATGCCTTATTGCTCCTTTACTCAGGCAGAAACTCCAAAGCACTCTGGTTATTAACAGCAGCTGCCGCAGTGTAGAGCCCGATTTACCTGCAAGCACATTACAAAACACAGCCCAAAATGTTTAGAAGTAACATTTTTATGCAAAGAAAATGACATCATTGAAAGCCTCACTTTGGAATAAAATTCTAGAATCAATGATACCATTCAAGGATTCTGAAGTAAAATTGTAGGGAACATTATTCTTTTAATTAGACAATTAAACGTCAGTATTGAGCTGTGCAATGCAAAATTGTAGCCTTAGTATGCCATTTAATTTCGTGCTAGGGTCATATTAAATGGCAGCACTATAGATGACCGCTTCTTACTCCTGCAAAGTAAACAAATTACATGCTAAGTGACGAGCGAGAAGACATGAAGACTCAGTTTTCAAAAGACCATACAACTATGAAATTTAACCGATCTTAGATATAATTGGCCTTCGCATTGGTGACAACAATATCTAATTGAAGATATTCATT
>JZLH01S0600312.1:31617-60518 GCA_001188425.1 Eucidaris tribuloides
GGACGGACAGACGGACACCGAGAGTGATACCATAATACGTCCCGTAGACGGGCGTATAAAAATGAGACGTAGTTTCACTTTGTGAAAGATTTTAGTCAACATCATCAACACCCTTTCTTCAAGAACAACTGCAGTGCAGTTGGCACAAGCTACACAAGGTAGACAAAAAGGATCAGAAAGGGACCATAAATGAAGTATACCTGGTCCCTTGTTGTCAATTAGACTTGGCACGTTGTCCCTGGGAGGAGTGAGGGCTATGGCAGGATGGCTGCTACTGGTTCTTGTCATCCACAGTCCTTCCGGATCCTCCTGGTACAGTGTGGTGTGGGGATGGTCATTGCGATCCAGGGTGTCTGGTGGGCTGGGTTGAGAGGTCTGTGATTGTGGGAACCAAGCGAATACAAATGAACAGTTATTTTTTGTTAAAGTTTATTTTCTGCATTTTTCAAAATTTGTTTTCTTCAATTTTTACAACAATCTGTCATATTTTTCAAACTTTTGTTTTATTACTTGAAAAAAATATGTCACTTTATCATCACATATTTGATTTATTTTCTTTTATGCACTTTTCAAAAAGCAGGATTTTGACATCTTAAGATTGGAATCAGGATTTTAAAGTCAGTGTATAGCATTGGTGAATGTTGTAAAATGAAATTTTACCCAATAGCGCTTTTAGATAGACCTATGTTATCTGTTAATGCCCTTAAGATCAGAGTCTATGAAACACCTCCCCTTTTCCCGAAATTAATCAATTAATCAAACAAACAAAAAAATGGGACCGGGGGGGGGGGGGGGCACCATTTCTATCACAGGAAATAAACTTATACTCTTTACAAAGTCCTTGCATCAGACAGGAAGATTAGTTTGTAAGCAACAATTGGTGAATGACAGATTGGCGAATGAGTCACATAAAGGCATAATTGATGAAGAACGGCTGCTTACCCTCATACGTTTCCTTGGCCTGTGGTCTGTTTCATTTAGGATTGTTGCCTCGTCAGCATTACGATCGATGGAAGAACACACAGTAGATGGGGTCTCATTGCCAATTGAATGTGGCCTGAGATGGAGGAGAAACAAAATCGCTGGTCAAAGGCATCGTTTCACAATGTTCCCAGATTGAAGAATCTGAGATACATAATTCTTTGTGGTACAAGTGTCTCTGATCAGGTCTCAAAATAAAGCCCTGAAATATTTGTAGTTCAAAAACAATCATTTATTGCTTTAAAAAGTGAAAATCTATGTGACAGTGACATGATTGGGAAAAGCCAAATTCCTCAAGAACCAGAGGAGTTGAATCACAAACTGGCTAGAGAGAATATCCAGTCTGGAAGGATTTGTCTTGAATTTGTTTACTTGAGGAGGGAGAAAAAGGCATACATGTACCAGTCTTGAATCAAATTATGACCATGATAAAAATATTGAGCCACAATACAGTTACACGACAAATCTGAGTGCCAATACAGTTTCAATAATACCACAAAGAGGAAATGTATGACCTTGAAATTTTCACAGCATAAACCTCACATGAAAAACATGAATCTAGTACCATTGTACCTTTAAGGTAAATGACATGATTGGGGGTAGTCCTCAACTTACGCTGAAACTACTCTAGGATCAAGTAAACTATGCAAGGATTATCCTGTGAAAATCTTGTAGTCAAACCTTGACTCATTCTAAAATTACTAAAATGTCAATATCCCTCGTGACAGGCAAACCTGCTGTGTGGCTCTCTATGGGTCCTATTTTTATTGTGCCCCGATAAAATTACAATACTAGTATGGTCATGCTTGATTCTCCTTAAGTAAACAAATTAGACATAAATCCTTCCAGCTGGGAGATCCACTCCAGCTGGTGTATAGTTGGTATATATTTGAACTCATTTGGTTCTTGAGGCATTTTCAAGTGTTCCCAATCATGGCACTAACCTTTAAATAGAGGACTTCTTCCAATCCTATCATTTCCCTTTCAATCTAAGTCCTATCACCACGATGGCCAACTTCAGACAACCTGGGGACCATTTCATGAAAGTGTCAGACTCTGACAGTTACCATAGTAACAGTCAGTGCGCAGCAGTGCTTCTCAGCCAATCAAAACCAAGCATTTAACTGAACTTGTCAAAGTCTGACAACTTGTCAGAACTCGCAACTTTCAAGAAACAGTGCCCAGAAGTCATCTGACCACTCACCTGTTCTGTTTGGGTAACTCGCCGTTACCCGATGGTTTTGTAATGAAGTTGCTAGGAAACCACGTGCCCATGGTGCGGAAACGCTTACGCTGTCCGACGATGACACAAGCTGCAAATATCAAGACTCCTCCAATGATGCATACTGCTATCAAAGTGCTGGAAATTTCGGGCGGTACGGGTGTAGTATCTGGGGAATCCGTGGCTGCATGATATTCAAAATGAATATAAGATCATCTTTTAACATCAGAATAGTTAACTGCTTACCTTTTGTCATTACATTGGTATGTTTTTAATTTTTCTTTCTTTTTCTTCTTGAGATTGCAATTCAATGGGTAAACATCAGATTTTATCGTACAATGTAAGAAATATATCTTGAAAATTCTGGACAATATAAGGTTATGTCATGAAAGGTTCTGGACAACATCTTGTAGAATTAAGATGTTTCATTTTTTGTTTGGTGTTTCTGTAGTAGTAATCCAGGTTTTAAATCCGGTTTAGTCCCCGACTACAGGGGTGGCCGGATTCACCTCGCACTCACAGAAATTGCCCTTACCCCCTCCCTCCACTTCACTCTATTCGGTGCATCCTCCTCCCTTAATCCAACCCTCCTACTATCTTCTGTATAAATATTAAAGAAGGTTGCTTTTTTTCCTGAGGTTTTTAATAATTCCTTGGTGACTAAATCCTGATTTCAGGAAAATATCTTGAAATGTAGCATTTCTGAAAAACCAACAGAGAAAAGAAGGAAGAAATTAACTTTTGTCTAATTTCAAGGAACATGTGACATGTGAGTGTACTTACAGCCCACATCTCTGATGGGCAAGGATTGCGGTAACAGATCTAGGGCAAACAGGCCAGCGAGACAAGCAGCCGCTTCATACGCCGTCTCGAAACAGTTCTCATCCGTGCGGTGGCATATGACATTATCCAACAAGAGGTAGGTCTTACTCCTGAAAGCACAACAAAGAGCAAAATATTAGCAATGTGAAGATACTGTATTCATGATTTATCATGCAATTCAGGCGTTTTCGACAAATGGAAAGCAAATGTCACAAATGCATAAGCAAGCAACTTGAGGTTCTTTGTCTTATTGGTAAAAATCATTGTGTTTGTTTGTGTTCTAGTAAGCTAACAAAAAGTACCAGCAGATAAAAGCTGAATACTACTTCAAAGATTTATACCACCCGAGGGTTTGAAGAATGGGCTACACATAAAAAGTGTATTGTTCTGTATGAACAGCATATTTATTGAGTTTTGTATATTGCAGACTCAGCTCTCAAAGTAGACAAACATTCATGATATAGGGATTTAAACTGTATAACACTGTGGAAGCCCCATTTGAAAAAATATAAAACTACGCTATCTGAAATACCCGGGCCCGACAGTGTTTGAACAGACAAATAAACACCGTAAAACACAAAACACCAGACTGTTATGTTGTCACTCGTAAAATGTACAGATAAAAGGGGCACATGAATTATTGTCAGCTGACGAAAATTCTGCAACACAGCAGTATATGGGAGAAAACTGGAATTGTCACTCCATGATTTTCACTTTTTAAAAGCACATAATGATTTTCGTGAACTGCAGGGCTTCATATTTAGACCTTATCAGAGATACTGGTAGCAAGGGGATATTCATGTAGCTCAGATTGTTAAAACTGGAAACACTATTTTACGATGCCTTTACTATTACGTACCCTATGATTGGCACCGAGCGATCCAGACGAGAAAGGGTTCCATCTCTCCTGAACACCACCGTATTTTCATCATCTCGTCTCGTCCGCACCTGCACACCTTTCGGATCATCGGATCTCCAAGGCTCAATCATGTTTTGGTTTTCCCGGGTCTTCACAAAGATAGCGATTGTGCGCAGAATTTCGCTGATGTCGCGCAGGAACGAGTTGGACTGGTTGACGGTGATCATCTGTTCGTACGGGATCTCAATGACCACGATGAGGACGCCCTTTGCGTATTCGGGACTCTCGTTGCAGTCTGACCCATCATAAAGGCAGCCTACGTTGTTGCAACCCAAGTCACAATTCCCATTGGCGTAGTTCTCAATGCAATACGTGCTATGACTGGAGGAATATCAAGAGAAGTAATACACTTTTATTTTACTTTTTTTTAAATATTACGACAATTGTTATAACACAATTTCTTTAAATTACTTTGATCGAATACAAAAGTACCTTTGTTGAATTCTGTTGGACCACTTTCCCACCTGGTTGTAAACTTGTGAATTTCTTGTCAAACCCACATTTTACAATTTAATATTATCGACATACAGCACCATTCTGGAATATTTGGTTCTGAGTACAGACATTAAAATAACTTTGCATAAGTTGCAAAGGGATCCCACAAATCACTTTGACTTAAACAAAATTCAATTTACAGTTTTGTAGACATTTTTGTGTGGGAGATGAAGACATACTGAAATTGAGTGAAAGTATCATGAATGTTATGATGTAGGGGGAAGGGTGGAAAAGGCAGAGAAACAAAGGGATATTTATGACATCTTTTTGATCACACTGACAAGCAAAAATCAAAAGGCTAAAGACCAGCAAGAATTACAAATGTGGTCATTTCAACTTACACAAATGATTTAACACATGTTTGGTCCTAATGGGACTCTAAAACATATTTGACATACATGTAAGCAAAATTCAACTCTAGAGAAAAACTTTCCATTGAAAACATAACAAATTGGGACCGTCACAAATATTCGAGATATGTGATAAATCGACTTGTTCGAGGTCGACTCACACAAAGTTCTCTGTACTTACGCGCAATCCGGAAGTTGGTTTCCACAGTCGTAGCCGTCGTACAAGCAGCCACGCGTGTTGCACTCCATGTTACATTCCATGTCGGCAAAATGTTCCCAGCAGTTGATACCAGTGACGGTGCAGTTCTCCCACGGGTCAATGTTCAAGGAGCAGTCTTTGCCATCCCAGTCACACAGGTGGGTGTTACACAGCTCCTGAGAGGAAAAATAACAAAATTAACACCAGAATAGTTCAAAGGGGCTGTGGAGAGAGTCTAATGGTCACAGCTTAATCCTAACAAGGTTAGCGCAATATGTCTGCAACGTGCAAAGCAGTTGCCGTGGCGCTTCATGACTTTTTTGCTTTTGAATCCTGCTTATCTTTTGACACCAAATTTGTGATGCTAACCTGCTATCTCTAATCTTGCAGTACTTTCTCTTCATCACCATTACAATCAACAAACCACAAGTATTAACTTGTAATGTGCCGAAGTCCCAAATCTGCACCAAATAACATACATACATGTAAGTCCATAGATGTTTAAATCCTATGGCACGTTAAAGGTATTGGCTAACATTTACCAGTTAAAAATCTGAGCTACATTGATTCCCATGCATTACTCATTGTCTTTGATAAGCGGTCGTTTAAAAATCGACCTTGAAATAGAATCTGTATTTCAAAGATGATTATTTCAGTGCTTTAAAAAGTGAAAAATACGTAAGTTGATCGAGTTCACCTGCCACTTTTTCTCCAGTAGACTTATACTTGTGTTTACACCTACCGTGCTATATTAAACTCGCCCTGAGTCTTTAAGTTGTTTTATATCATGCATAAGCTGCCATTGCAGTGTAACTTTTCCTAACTTTTTTATTCTAGGGTGTTTTAATTTGTCCATTGTTTACACACTACTCATGCGTAGTTCACGATTATCAAATTTGACAATTTTTATAAATTTGATGCTCCACAATGTTAGCCTATCAGTTTAAGAGTTAAAGGTCACTGTCAAGGGTTAACTCAACCACAGAGAGGATGTCAACTACTCCCTGAATACAGACACATATTCAGGAACATGGAATGTTGCAGTGCCATAGTGTACAGATTGTGAGAGGAAAACAAATATTGTATTTTTATCCACACTATCATGGTTATTTCCTTTGCATTATGGGTGTCATTAGTGCACCCTTTTTGTGATTTTGTCTAAAGAGGGCGTTTCTCATCCTGTCATGACAGTGGGCCTTTAATTCCACTGGTATAAACTCACATCACAAATTCCGTCCCCTTTTCGGTTCAAACAGTCCTGGGTGCACTGTGGTGCCACTGTGGATGTCGTTGCAACCCCGGTGGTCACTGGGGGCGGGTTTGAAGATGGTACAACGTCTGTACCGATCCCACCAGCGAAGGTTGGATCAAAGACCTGACAATTCCTCCCATTCCAGCGGGCCGGACATTGGCACTGGTAGTGTCCGTGCTTGTCAATGCACACTCCACCATGGGTGCAAGGTGACGAGATGCATTCATCGAAGTCGTTTTCACAGTTCGTTCCATTGACGCCTGTCGGGCACAGGCAGATGTACGAGTCCGCAATCTCCCTGCAGGTTCCGTCGTTCAGGCAGGGTGACGCAACGCAGGGCGATAGAGTCAACTCGCAGTGGAAGCCTTCGTATCCCTGAAATGAACAAGAATATCAAGAACCAGTTTTTGAAAGTTGTCATTCCAATGTGAAATTGTCAGCTGATGGGGCTAGTGTCATGAACTGATAGAAAATACATTGTCAAATATTCATATTTCCAGGTGTGTCAACATCACAGAAGTTAAAGAAGTGAACTGAGAAAATGGCAACATAAAACCTAGGTGGATAATATCACAGCATAATTTCAGGTTTCTCTTAAAACAGTACGTAAGGAAGAGTTTACTTACCCTATCGCAAAGACATATGTATCCCTCGTTTGTGGACATACAGGTGCCACCATTCTCGCAGGTGTCTGATCGACAAGACTCCTGATCGCAGTCTCGACCTGACAAGATCACAAGACACAGACTGAATTAGAACAAAATTACCTCACTGTAGAAGATACTATCGAGATTGGATCCCAATCAATAATGCTGTGTACACACACGGAGTATAAATACTAATAAAAAGAGGGAAGAATGTGAGAGGGGGGGGGGCAAGGAGGGGGCAAGAAAGGGGTAGAGAGGAGGGAAAGGGACGTGACGGGGAAGGGGAAGATAAGGGTGACAGGGAAGGGGTGAGGGGAACGGGGAGAAGGGGAAGGGGTAAGGGGAAAGGGGTGAGAGGGAGGGGTGAGAGGGAGGGGTGAGGGGAAGGGAGGGGTGTGCAGTACTTACCTGTGTAGCCATCCCTGCACACACACTGGTAACCATTGACCAGCTGCACACAGTCCTGACTCCCTGTTGAGTTGCACGGATTGGACAAACATTCATTGATGTCCCCCTCACAGTGTGGCCCCACGTAGCCTGGGGGACAGTTGCAGGTGTAGGTGCCCACCTGATCAACACATTCACCCCCGTGGTAGCAAGCTCCGATGTAGCAGTCGTTCAGGTTGACAGAACAGTCCGGACCTAGCACATTGAAAAGAGTACAAGAGCTGCTGTACCAATCTGAACTTTATTATCATGTATTAACTAACGCAACCAAATTTTATGCATAATTCCAATTATGATACAGACATAACTTGTTTCATATTCTGTGTCAAAGTGTTCAGAGGCTTCATTTGCAGTTTGGACTGTATAAATAATTTCTTCTTTTTCATAATCATCATCCTCATCACCATCATCCCCATCCCCATAATCATCATCATCACTAAAATCATCACCATCACCATCATCACAATCATTATTATCATCCCCATCATCACCAACACCATCACCATTACCAGCACCACCACCACCAACACCACTATCACCATCATCACCATCACCATCACCATAATCATCATCATTACTATAATCATCACCATTACCATCACCATCATCCCCATCACATCACCATAATCATCACCATTACCATCATCATTGTCATTGTCACCGCCACCACCTTCATCATCATCATCATCATCATCATCATCATCATCATCATCATCATCACAATTATCATCATCATCACCATCATCATTCTTCCTCCACTCACCTTGAGTACCAGCAGGACAAGAGCAGGTGTAGCCATTGACCATGTCATGACAATGGCCCCCATTGAGACACGGGTTGGAGGCACATTCATTAACATCAATCTCACATTGCGACCCTTGGATTCCGGAGATGCACGAACAGGTAAAGCCATTGACTGCATCGGTGCAGGTACCACCTAAAGTAAATGACAATTGGATGATGTGATCTTGTCATGATTGTTCAAACAGGATTAGCTGAGAACACTGTAAAATCCAGTTACATATACATGGATATACATGTAACTCAAAATCTACCACGCATAATGTTAACTAGTACCAAACTGTTGTCCTGATGTTTGATTCATCCCGATAAATAAATTGTATTATCTCTCAGAACTAAACACACAGGCATCATAACTTTTCTGTTACCTCTGCAAGGATATGAGAGCATCTCAAAGAAAAAGTCTAATATGCCTAAGAAGACATGGTTTTCAATGCATCAAAGTACAATGAAAGCCTGAAAATTGAGTTTTGATCAGAGCAAAACAAGTCTGAAATCAGATTAAAATTTTAACACAAAATAAACCCAAACAAGGATTAGAAGGATAAGAGAGGAATGAGAGGATTAAAGCTTGACTGAATAGTTTCTAGGAATAGGCTTTAAAGGCCCACTATCATGGCAGGATGAAAATGCCCTCTTTTGACTAAAATCATTAAAAGGGTGCACTAATGATGCCCATAATGCAATGAAAACTGCCATGATTGTGTGGAAAAAAATACAAGTTTTGTTTTCCTCCCACAATCTGTACACAATGGCACTGCAACAGTCCATGTTAGTGAATATGTGCCTGTATTCCAAGATTAGTTGTCATCCTTTCTGTGGTTGAGTTGACCCTCGACAGTGGGCCTTAATGTGAATGTGGTATGGCATCCTACATGAATACATGAGAGCGTAGTATGTTAAGCACAAGTATAGTTTTAGTCGATCAGATAAATATGTTGTCAACCTTTCACAAAGTATTTTTTTGTCACCCCAGACATCATCAGAAAACATCAGAACTATTGAAAATTGATTACAGTGACAAATTATGATGTTTAAATGAAAGGATAACATCTAGCGGTATGTACATTACCTACGGAAAATGTCGAGGGTCCAGTCCAACATTTTACAGTTTGAGTATTTTCTCAAAATGGGAGAGTTTCAGAGCAAGCACTTTTTAGGGCATTGATAGATTATACACGTGTATTTCAAAATCATAACTGCAAAGAATTTCATTTTATACCACTTACCAAAACTATACCTTGGTTTTAATGCAAAGAAATGTATTTTTAAGAATATGAGTAGAATAGAACTGCACCAGGTTTGTATTATGATACTGTGGAGATTAAAATGCTACATTATAACTGTATTGCTATCAGAATATGTTCAAGCCTGTGATTGGAAAGAGTTACTATCTATTGAAGTTGTCCATGTTACGTTATAACTAGTGAAAGGTCGATCCCAAACTCCTATAAAATGGTATTGGAGATAAATATCAGAGGCAGATTTCATTTACAATATTATCTTATCATTTTTAAAAAATGAAGTATTATTTCAAACTAACATGTGAAAAAACCCCACTGAAATAAATGTTTAGTTTCACACTTACCGTGCTGACAAGGGGCAGACGCACATTCGTTAATGTTGATTTCACAGTAAGATCCAGTGAATCCGTCAGTGCAGAGACATGAGTGGCTGCTAGTGGCATCAATGCAAGTGCCTCCGTTTAGACACAACTCTTGACGCGTCGTGTCTAGAACAAACACAAGAGAGATATTGCAAATGAAATAATAATAACAATAATAATAATAACAATAACAATAACAACAATGGCAGACTAGAGACATTGATCGCATGTAATGCCACACTTACTACAATGTATGAAAACTATAAGTTTTATTGCATTACAAGTGAGATGGGGTAAATGTAATATGACTGCACCAACATATAATTGCATTGTAAATGACTTTTGCAAACATAGACAGCCTTATTAACTTCATTGTGAATACTTTTAGATATATAATTGTTTACAACTATACACAAACAATAGTTTTGTAATTGATACACTTTAAGTTAACATATTAACCTTACACACACACACACACACAAATAAATAAAATTTACTGCCACAAACTAAAATTTTGTAGCAGCCACTGCAAATCTTGACCATTTTAGCAGTTTCAGCTTGGAAAGATCACTGTACTTACTTTTGGCAAAGGCAGCTACAACACAAGTGACCTGCGGCACGTCACACAGATTGCCTATCCAGCCCGGTGGGCAGGAACACTCGTACAGGTTGCTACGGAGAGTGCAGGTGGCACCGTTCCGGCAAGGGTTGTTGGAGGGGCTACACCAATTAACGATGCGCTGTGGGTAAGTGGAAAAGAGACAAGTTATTGTAGCTGTGGTCAGACGCATCACACACCTGTTACAAGTAACGTGAGACTCATACCTACATCTGATAGATGCTATGCTGTTAATAATAAATTGAAGTACTTGTCACTGATAGAGAATTGTATATCAAATCTACCCATATCATTGGTATTTAGCTGAAAGCATATAACTTGCATTGTATGGAAACAGATTACTTCATATTTAGCAAATTTATGTAACATCGATAGTTTCAAGTTTCGACAGGCGGATTTTCCATGGTTTCCCTGGCATCACAATATTCACAATTAACATTTTACATCACTTTATAAGTACTTTGTCAGGGATGTCAGCATGATAATTTGTGTAAAAATTTTGTTACAATAAGAATATTCTGCTGTTGTCATGTATCATTTTCAAATACCTACTATTAATATATGGTTTTACTGCAATTTCTGTTTGTTTTGCAAGTGCTTAATCCTTTTTCTTCATCATGCATGAACAAAGTTATGGCTGTTTGAGATTGACACTACACTAACTTATTCAACTCATTAAGAATTCAGATTTTAATTGTGCTAATTCAATTTGGTTCAATGCAGCATTCAGCCACTGCTCCAGATCACTTAGTAACTTACCTCACAATTTGTGCCGGTGAAACCCAGTGGGCAATTGCAGGTGTACTCCCCGAAGAGGTCGATGCACGTGGCTCCATTTTGGCATGGGTTGGATTCACACTCGTTGACCTGCACCTGACAGTTGGAGCCAGCGTAGCCCGTGGGGCACTGGCAGGTATAGTTGTTGACCCCGTCGATACAGGTGCCACCATACAGGCACGAACTGAAAAGTAGCAAAGGTAGCAAGAGATTAAAACATAACTGAGAAATAACTGAGTAAAGGACATAAAAATGTGATGTGGACTGTCAAATCTGAATTTATCCTCAAAGTTATAATTTTGTTTTTATTTCTGAAACCTTTCGCTATTTAAGCTATGCTTATGTATTAGTCCCTTTGTGTAGTTATATTGTTTATATGTTTATTTCATACATACATCGTAATTTAAAGCTGTTATTTATGAAAAATATTACTTGTAACAATTATTGTATTGTATGTAATCATGTTTGAAAGAACTACACAATAAATGGAATCAATCAATCAAGATTGGTAAAATATAAAATTGAATAAAGATTTCACTTGTTTGAAAGCATAAGCTCCACAATAATCTATGTATATAAATTTCCCATGTAATATTTGAATCATGGCAACAATTTTTGTTGAATTACTTCTGTCCTTGTTACAAACATTAAATGGCAAATTTACGTAGGGTGATATTGAAAGCATATATGCCAAGTTGCTTTGAGGATTTCGGCATCAAGGTTATGGGTTCAAGGCCTTTTGATATATTTGAATTGAGTTACCCACCTTTCAGTGCAATCGTTGTCATTTAGCTCACAATTCATACCACTGAAGCCAAGGGCACAGGAGCATGTGTAGCTGTCAACGTAGTCGTGACAAGTGGCCAGATTTTGGCAGGGGGAGCTGCTGCACTCATTGACGTCCACCTCACAGCTCTTGCCGGTGAATCCTCGTCGACACGAGCATGAGTAGTCGGCGATGCCATCCACACATGAACCACCATTCATGCATGGACCTGGGATGTAGAAATATAGATAACTTGATGTTAAGTCCGGTTGTTTGATTTCAAGATTATTAAACCCCAAAAAAGCACAACAAGGGAAGTTTTTGAGATCTAAAAATACAATTTACAAGTACAGTAACTAACTTAATACAGATATGTTATCATATTGTTGCAGTGGAGACAAAACCTCATATCTCAAAAATGTTAAAATCTTGCTAGTGGCAGTGCAACTTATTGAAGTTTTGTATTTTTGGGTGTCCATGTTCATTCAAGCTCAAACATCAAAGTTTGACACCTGGTTTTGAACCTCCTACAATGTTAAACAATGTCTTTCAGCAGGTGAAAATTCACAAATAAGAACTGTTCAGACAAGAAGTAAGCGTACCACTAGCACATTCGTTGGTGTTGATATCACAGTTGGGACCACTGTAGCCTGGTCGGCATGAGCACTCATAGCTCCCCTCAATATTGTGGCAAGTTCCTCCATTTCGGCATGGCGAATACTGGCATTCATCCCGGTCCAAGTCACAATAGTTACCTGCAGGTGAATATTGAGGGAAAACAATCAAATCCAAACACTGTTTTTTAAGCTGTTTTCAGTGATTGAAACAACAGGTAAACGTCAAATGTAGTGGTAGTCGTCAAGAGATAACTATAATTACAGATATGAACAGTGATAGTTTACAGTGATAGTTTCATTTATAAATATCAAATGAAAGTTGCAACATATCATAAAATTTTTCTTTTATCTTTTATTTGCTATAAGATTTTTTGTGTTTACATGACAAATTGAAGAAAATGATAATATGTCATTGCATGAACTCAAGAATGCAATTTCTAATGAACTCTTTGAGCATATATTTACATATTTGATGAACTTTGAGAGAAGATTTGTTCTTTTTTGCATGACAAATTGAAGGAAAATGATCATAATTCATTACTTCTTTGCCAGGAACTCACGGAAGCAATTTCTAATAAACTATTTGAGAATTTCCTTACAGATTTGATTATATTTGAGAAAAAAAAAGTATGTAGGAAACTGTAGTTGTATGTATCAGTACTACACACCTTGGAATCCAGGGGTACATTGACACGAGTAGCCTGTAAATGTTGGATACGGTTGACAGGTGGCACCGTTTTGGCATTCATGCTCATCACACGGAGACATCGGTTCATTGCAAGTCGGACCGGTGTACATCAGGGTGCACGCGCACTTGAAGTCGTTCACCGCGTCGATGCACGAGCCTCCATTGCTGCAGGGGTTGGGATGGCAGTCATCGACGTTCTCCTCACATTTCTGCCCGGTGTAGCCGGCCGGACAGGTGCAATTGAAGAAGTCCAACCCATCGGTGCATATACCACCGTGCTGGCATGGGTTGGAGGCACACTCGTCAACGTCCAGGTCGCATCTGGGACCAGTGTAACCCGCGCGGCAGTCGCAGGTGTATTCGCTGACGCCGTCTGTGCACGTGCCTCCATTCAGACACGGATCGCTGATGCATTCGTTGACGTCCGACAGACAGAGCGGGTCGTAGTAACCCTCGGGGCAGTCGCAGGTGAAACGGTCGATCCCGTCGTGACACACGCCACCGTGGCCGCAAGGATTGCTGTCGCATTCGTTGATGTTGACGCCACAAAGGGTACCCTCATAACCTGGATGGCAGTGACAGCGGAAGCCATTCACGAGGTCCAGGCACGTTGCACCGTTCTCGCAAGGATTCGATGCACACTCGTTGGCATTGACTTCACAATTTTTGCCTGAAAAATGTACAGATAAAAGTTACATTAAGGCTCAAGTATTTTCATGGATTGTTTGTAAACATGGGAACACCATTTTCTGACATAATGAAAGGTAAATATTGAAGAGTTATATAACAGAACTGCAGAACATTCAACAGCTGTACTTCTGTAATTTGACTATCAAAGCATAATATGCTGTGCACATTAAATGCTCCCTAATGCCACATCACCTACATGTATACGACAATAACAAGTATCCTTTCAAAATACTTTTATTTGTTTTTAATTTCAAGGTATTTTTTTTTTTAGTTTTGTTTTTCCTACACTTTTCATAATGCTTGAGAAATTTCAAGGCTTTTTCATTTGCATTTTACTTGTTTCTCTTTAGCCTGACCTTTTCATAATGTTCAAAAATCTAGATACACTGTAAAGTGCAGAAAAGTAGCATCCCTGGTCAATACAAGATTTCAGTTGGTGTCAAAGGGGTGTGTCAGCATCTCACCTGATGTTCCTGTGGGACATTGGCAGTTATAGTCATTTATCAGATCAACACAAGTGGCCCCATTCTGACAAGGTTCAGATGCACACTCATCTATTTGCTGTTCACAGGAGAAGCCCTCGTAGCCTTGGTAGCAGTCACACCGGGACGCATTTACGAGATCGACACAGATGCCGTTGACGCAGCGACGGTCTATGCAGTCGTCCACGTCTATCTCACATGTATCGCCAATGTAACCTGAAACCCAACAAAATACGAAATGTCACTATAGGTGATTAATAATCCTAATCAGGACCCTAATTTATTGCCATTAATATGCCCTTACCATGGCAATGTGGTTTTAAATCCAGCACATTTTGAAAAATTCCTTGCTTGTCTTTACCCCCGAGACCAATATATATGCCAAGTTTCATGACCATTTGCACATAAACTCTGAAGTAGTTCAATTGGTAGGATTTGTCCTTGATTTATTGCCTAAATATGCCATTACCACAGGAACTCAGTTTCTGACACATTCAAACATACTGTCTTGCTCATCTCCCCCCTCCCCCCAACCAAGACCAATGTGTGTCACAAATTCTCTGAGCACTTGCCTCGAAAAATTAGGAATAGTTTGATTAACAATATTTCCCTCTGATTAGTGGCAATGCAGTTCCAACACATTGAAAAAATATTATATATCTTACACATCTTCATTCCACGACAATGAGCTGTTTCATTCTCCCATTTCCTTTACACATTTCAATACTGAAAATACAATACATACAATAGCTGGTGCTACTAAGACTACTTATCCATCAGGCTATCAGTTCATCATGAGCAACTTATCAGGAAAGATATGCATAACATCTGCATATATTATGAATTCAGTCCATTGGGACATGGTCCCAATTCAGTCTCACAAGGAATGTTTTCACCTGTTGAAGATTATTTGATTATGGTAAAACAAGCATTTTCCAAATAGCCCAGTATGAGATATCTTGAGTCTAGTTAAAATGTGCAAAGGGAGACATAACAAGACATTCACTCACCATCTTGGCACAGGCAGGAGAATGCATTCATGAGGTCCGTACATGTTCCCCCATGGGAGCAGGGTTGCGACTCGCACTCATCAATATCGTCCTGGCATCTAGCGCCCTCGTAGCCCGGTAGGCAGTCGCAATGAAAGTTGCCGACGTTGTCCTGGCAACTGGCACCGTTCTGGCAGGGATTGCTGGAGCACTCGTTGATTTCAACCTCACAACTCGTTCCAGTGAAGCCTGTTAAGAGACAGGAAGTGGGGTCAAATTTAACACTTTGGGTGCTGGGTTAAAAATCCATGTGTGTTAACCAGGGACTGCATTGTTTTAGACTTATGTGTATAACCTTTCAAAAAGGTATGATTTTCTGTAGAAATCCGAATGCTATCGAGACAAGACATTGTAACTCATTTAGCTGGTTCAATGTGTCTTCATTTTACGAAAAATATCACTGGTAAGAACTTCAGTGACGTTTGTCATTCGAATTGAAAGGTATGCAACTGATTGTCTTCTTGGCAAACCGGTGGGCCGATAGTACCTCAATGAAGTTAAACAAGGGTGAGCTGGTGCGTCGTTAGCACCCGAAGTGTTAAGAAAAGCTCTCAAAGGGAAATGGCAAGATTGGAAGTAGTCTCAACTTCGGTCATAATAAAACCAAAATCAAGTATACAGTTTATAATTTCTGCTGTGAAAATTTCAAAAACATTTCCTCTTTGTTTCTAATCTGAAAATGTTGTGACAATCAAAAGATCAGACTCTGATCTTTCTGATGAGGTTTAATTCAGATAACCTTAACACCTTATTAACCCTTTGGATGCTATAATGTGAAATACAGTCAAAAACCTTTGGGTCCCCCCCCCCCCCGAGATTTTTCATTAATTGATTTAAAAAAAACTAAAGACATTCAGAATATGTTATTGGTGTGATATGACCTTTGGGCATAAAGCTTTCAAATAAAAACAAAAATCGCCAAAACAAAACTTGTGCTTTAATACCATTATATCATTCATTATAATGGTACCCACAATTTTATGAATGTTTCCATATATATATAAGTAATCACAAGTACTGAGATTACAATAAGACTGGCTTTATCATTACCAGACTATGTTCACTATAGTGCAAAAAAATCATTATCATATGCATAAAAGAATCAAGATACTCATGTGACGAAGCAGGTCATTTTACTTCAACTTCATCCATTCATCGTACATACCTGTTCCATTTTCAGAACGTGACATTGCTTCGTCTTCCATAGCTGGGGATGAGTATAACAAAAGATGAGCATCTTCATCTTACATTTCTTTAATTCAGGAACAGCTGTAAACTGGTTATTGCATCATCTTGTGCTGTGCTCTCGGAACCCCCCCCCCCCCGAGCTATGGCACAGGTCACATTCTCATAAACAAACATATTTTTAATATCACAAACATTACATGACTTACCATTTAGACAGACACACGAGTATGAACCCCTGCTATTGAAGCAGGTGCCTCCATTGTCACAAGGGTCCAACAAGCATTCATCGATGTCTTGTTCACAGCGTTCCCCGGTCACCCCAGTCGGGCACATGCACCGGAAACTGCCCTCTAGGTTGACGCAAGTACTGCCAGGCTCACAAACGCCATCTGTGAGGACAAAATTTGACAAGTTAACCCGTTGGCTAAGGGAACCAGATGCGTCACATATTAAACCTAACTAGGCCGGGCTATTTTGGGAGATCATATGGCTGGGGCCTCGCAGGTCCCCTTTGAGATCTCGGCTGTCGACTGTGCAATCGCGACGATGTATGTTATTTTTTTCATGAAATTGTTTTGAATTATGCTTATTATGTGTGAAATCATACTTTTTGCTGTAACTCACTAAATAAAGCTCCAAGTGTGCTAATTTTTGGTGCAGAGACCCTTTGTGGTGTACTTAACAAGTGTAGGCGAAAAAAAAACTTGTGATATTAGAATTTCTTAGGTATTTCATTGTTTTTGCAATTTCTTACGTATTTCATTGTTTTTTCAACTTTGTTTTAAAATTGTTTGGTGCAGAGACCCTTTGTGGTGTACTTAACAAATGAAGGCGAAAAAAAATTGTGATACTAGAATCAATTTCTTATGTATTTTATTGTTTTTGCAATTTTTTACGTATTTCTTTGTTTTTTCGACTTTGTTTTAAAATTGTTTTTTCCCAGACTCCCTCCCCCCCCCCCCCAGTCTAGTTAGGGTTAACTCTATGGAAATTACAGTCTCGGAGGTAACAGGTTAAACAAGCCAACTTGCCTGTGGACAAAGGGATTCATCGAGAGGCTTACTAAAATTGGTTGAAATAAATCATAGGAATAACTGATTAAATAAAATAAGTTATTGCAGCCACTATTAATGGACATGAGTTCTGTGCTAAAAACAGTGTGATGCAAAAGAGTAAACAGTATTTTTACTTTTTTATTCTTCTATGTGGGATCAAAATTAGCTAAGAATTTCAAGATGTTATGGGAAATAACATATAGCAGATTAAAACATAACAATTTTGCAACATCTTAGTGACGTTAACTCATATGTGTGTGAAATCTAATTGATGATGTAGCTCCCATGCTCCTTTGAGAAATATAGATTGAAACGTTTCCCTACTTACAAAAATCAGGAATGCTAATTTTCTTTATGTAAAAGAGAGGAGTTTATTGTGAAAAGGTAACTTCAGTGGTGTTGTACAATTGTGGATGGGTAAAGGACCAGTAAACATGAGTGTATGATATTTGTTCCGGCGACAATTGCTCATGATTATTTCATTCACTAACCCTTACCCTAACCCTTTGTCCTCTGAAATATTGTCACTGGAGCAAATGTTGGCGTTCCGCAAACACATGCCTATCGTGCGACTAGTTGCCATTCTACTCACATAAACACTCATTAATATCCTCTGAGCAATCATCCCCCCGGAAGCCATCAGCACAGTTGCAGCCATAGGATCCGTCTTGTCTTTCTGTGTAACATGTGGCAGTGTTGTGACATGGGTTACTGATACAGGCATCATCCAGGTGACACACCAGACCTGGAAATAAATCAGAGCAAAAATGAAAATAAAAATCATTTCAGGAGAAGTTGTATGAAAAGCAGTTCGCTCAAAATAGTACTTTCTTCTATTGCTGTTGAATATATGATGCACCATGTGCTACCCCGGGGTACCATTGTACCCAGGTGTACCGCATTTTGCAGCGCCCTCGTGTCTAAAAATGTATTTTCTTCAGTTATGATCGCTGAAATCAGTGGTTATGATGCAGAACCTGCGCAAGTGCACAACAAAAAGGCATAAACTTACGAAAATGGGTAAAAATGAAGCTAAATTTGTTATTTTCACACTTATTACATAACTTTTACATAATTTTGTAACCCATGGTACAGAGCTTAAAAAAAAAATAATTCAACAAAATGGCGGATTTCTAGTTGGTACCCAAAGGGCAGGTTCTGCATCATAACACTGATTTCAGCGATCATAACTGAAGAAAATAATTTTTAGACACGAGGGCGCTGCAAAATGCGGTACACCTGGGTACAATGGTACCCGGGGTAGCACATGGTGCATCATATATTCAACAGCAATAGAAGAAAGTACTATTTTGAGCGAACTGCTTTTCATACAACTTCTCCTGAAATGATTTTTATTTTCATTTTTGCTCTGATTTATTTCCAGGTCTGGTGTGTCACCTGGATGATGCCTGTATCAGTAACCCATGTCACACACTGCCACATGTTACACAGAAAGACAAGACGGATCCTATGGCTGCAACTGTGCTGATGGCTTCCGGGGGGATGATTGCTCAGAGGATATTAATGAGTGTTTATGTGAGTAGAATGGCAACTAGTCGCACGATAGGCATGTGTTTGCGGAACGCCAACATTTGCTCCAGTGACAATATTTCAGAGGACAAAGGGTTAGGTAAGGTTAGTGAATGAAATAATCATGAGCAATTGTCGCCGGAACAAATATCATACACTCATGTTTACTGGTCCTTTACCCATCCACAATTGTACAAACCACTGAAGTTACCTTTCACAATAAACTCCTCTCTTTTACATAAAGAAAATTAGCATTCCTGATTTTTGTAAGTAGGGAAACGTTTCAATCTATATTTCTCAAAGGAGCATGGGAGCTACATCATCAATTAGATTTCACACACATATGAGTTAACGTCACTAAGATGTTGCAAAATTGTTATGTTTTAATCTGCTATATGTTATTCCCATAACATCTTGAAATTCTTAGCTCTAATTTTGATCCACATAGAAGAAATAAAAAGTAAAAATACTGTTTACTCTTTTGCATCACACTGTTTTTAGCACAGAACTCATGTCCATTAATAGTGGCTGCAATAACTTATTTTATTTAATCAGTTATTCCTATGATTTATTTCAACCAATTTTAGTAAGCTCTCGATGAATCCCTTTGTCCAGCAGCAAGTTGGCTTGTTTACCTGTTACCTCCGAGACTGTAATTTCCATAGAGTTAACCCTAACTAGACTGGGGGGGGGGGGGGAGGGAGTCTGGGAAAAAACAATTTTAAACAAAGTCGAAAAAAACAAAGAAATACGTAAAAAATTGCAAAAACAATAAAATACATAAGAAATTGATTCTAGTATCACATATTTTTTTTCGCCTTCATTTGTTAAGTACACCACAAAGGGTCTCTGCACCAAACAATTTTAAAACAAAGTTGAAAAAAAATGAAATACGTAAGAATTGCAAAAACAATGAAATACCTAAGAAATTCTAATATCACAATTTTTTTTTCGCCTAACACTTGTTAAGTACACCACAAAGGGTCTCTGCACCAAAAATTAGCACACTTGGAGCTTTATTTAGTGAGTTACAGCAAAAAGTATGATTTCACACATAATAAGCATAATTCAAAACAATTTTCATGAAAAAAATAACATACATCGTCGCGATTGCACAGTCGACAGCCGAGATCTCAAAGGGGACCTGCGAGGCCCAGCCATATGATCTCCCAAAATAGCCCGGCCTAGTTAGGTTTAATATGTGACGCATCTGGTTCCCTTAGCCAACGGGTTAACTTGTCAAATTTTGTCCTCACAGATGGCGTTTGTGAGCCTGGCAGTACTTGCGTCAACCTAGAGGGCAGTTTCCGGTGCATGTGCCCGACTGGGTGACCGGAACGCTGTGAACAAGACATCGATGAATGCTTGTTGGACCCTTGTGACAATGGAGGCACCTGCTTCAATAGCAGGGTTCATACTCGTGTGTCTGTCTAAAATGGTAAGTCATCGTAATGTTTGTGATATTAAAAATATGTTTGTTTATGAGAATGTGACCTGTGCCATAGCTCGGGGGGGGGGGGGGGTTCGAGAGCACAGCACAAGATGATGCAATAACCCAGGTTTACAGCTGTTCCTGAATTAAAGAAATGTAAGATGAAAGATGCTCATCTTTTGTTATACTCATGGAAGCCCCAGCTATGGAAGACGAAGCAATGTCATGTTCTGAAAATGGAACAGGTATGTACGATGAATGGATGAAGTTGAAGTAAAATGACCTGCTTCGTCACTGAGTATCTTGATTCTTTTATGCATATGATAATGATTTTTTTGCACTTATAGTGAACATAGTCTGGTAATGATAAAGCCAGTCTTATTGTAATCTCAGTACTTGTGATTACTTATATATATATGGAAACATTCATAAAATTGTGGTACCATTATAATGAATGATATAATTGGTATTAAAGCACAAGTTTTGTTTTGGCGATTTTTGTTTTTATTTGAAAGCTTTATGCCCAAAGGTCATATCACACCAATAACATATTCTGAATGTCTTTAGTTTTTTTTAAATCAATTAATGAAAAATCTCGGGGGGGGGGGGGACCAAAGGTTTTTGACTGTATTTCACATTATAGCATCCAAAGGGTTATAAGGTGTTAAGGTTATCTGAATTAAACCTCATCAGAAAGATCAGAGTCTGATCTTTTGATTGTCACAACATTTTCAGATTAGAAACAAAGAGGAAATGTTTTTGAAATTTCACAGCAGAAATTATAAACTGTATACTTGATTTTGGTTTATATTATGACCGAAGTTGAGACTACTTCCAATCTTGCCATTTCCTTTGAGAGCTTTTCTTAACACTTCGGGTGCTAACGACGCACCGCAGCTCACCTTGTTTAACTTCATTGAGGACTATCGCCACGTCGGTTGCAAGAAGACAATCAGTTGCACTACCTTTCAATCTCGAATGACACAACGTCACTGAAGTTCTTACCAGTGATATTTTTCGTAAAATGAAGACACATTGAACCAGCTAAATGAGTTACATGTTGCTCTGATAGCATTCGGTTCTACAGAAAATTACCTTTTTGAAAGGTTATACACATAAGTCTAAAACAATGCAGTCCCTGGTTAACACACTGGATTTTTTAACCCAGCACCAAAGTGTTAAATTTAGACCCACTTCCTGTCTCTTAACAGGCTTCACTGGAACGATGTTGTGAGGTTGAAATCAACGAGTGCTCCAGCAATCCCTGCCAGAACGGTGCCAGTTGCCAGGCAGCCCCCACGTCGGCACACTTCCATTGCGACTGCCTACCGCGGCTACGAGGGCGCTAGATCCAGGACGATATTGATGAGTGCGAGTCGCAACCCTTGCTCCATGGGGAACATGTACGAGACCTCATGAATGCATTCTCCTGCCTGTGCCAAGATGGTGAGTGAATGTCTTGTATATGTCTCCCTTTGCACATTTTAACTAGACTCAAGATATCTCATACTGGCTATTTGGAAAATGCTTGTTTTACCATAATCAAATAATCTTCAACAGGTGAAAACATTCCTTGTGAGACTGAATTGGGACCATGTCCAATGGACTGAATTCATAATATAGTGCAGATGTTATGCATATCTTTCTGATAAGTTGCTCATGATAACTGATAGCCTGATGGATAAGTAGTCTTAGTAGCACCAGCTATTGTATGCTATTGTATTTTCAGTATTGAAATGTGTAAAGGAAATGGGAGAATGAAACAGCTCAATTGGTCGTGGAATGAAATGTGTAAGAGTATATAATATTTTTTCAATGTGTTGGAAACTGCATTGCCACTAATCAGAGGGAAATATTGTAATCAAACTATTCCAATTTTTCGAGGCAAGGCTCAGAAGAATTTGTGACACACATGGTCCTTGGTTGGGCGGGAGGGGACGATTGAGCAAGACATATGTTTGAATGTGTCAGAAATCTGAGTTCCTGTGTAATGGCACTATTTCGGACAATAAAGTCAAGACAAATCTACGCAATTGAACACTTCAGAGTTTATGGCAAATGTCATGAACTTGCATTATATATTGTCTCAGGGGGTAAAGACAAGCAAAGGATAATTTTTCAAAATGTGCTGGATTTAAAACCCACATTGCCATGTAAGGCATAATATGGCAATAAATTAGGGTCCTGATTAGGATTATTAATCACCTATAGTGACATTTCGTTATTTTGTTGGGTTTCAGTTACATTGCGCATACATGTGAGATTAGACGTGGACAGACTGCATAGACCGTCGTCTGCGTCAACGGCATCTGTCGATTCTAAATGCTCCGCGTGTACGCTACAAGGCGACGCAGGCTTCTCTCTGGAACAGCAAATAGATGTGTGCATCTGACTTGTGCAGAATGGGCCACTGTGTTGATCTTGATAAATGACTTATAACTGCCCCAATGTCCACAGAGAACATCAGTGAGATGCTGACAACACCCCTTTGACAAAACTGAATATCTTGTATTGACCAGGGAGCTACTTTCTGCACTTACAGTGTATGCTAGTTTTTGAATTATGAAAGGTCAGGCTAAAGAGAAACAAGTTAAAATGCAAATGAAAAAGCCTTGAAATTCTAACAAATCAGCATTATGAAAAGTGTAGAAAACAAAACTAAAAAAAAAAAAAGTCCTTTGAAATTATAAAACAAATAAAAGTATTTTAAAGGAACTGTTATGTCGTATACATGTAGGTGAATTGGCATTAAGGGAGCATTTAATGTCACAGCATATTAATGCTTTGATTAGTCAAATTACAAATGTACAGCTGTTGAATGTTCTGCAGTTGCTGTTAATATACTCTTCAAATATTTACCTTTCATTAGTCAGAAAATGGTGTTCCCATTGTTATCGAAACACCCATGAAATACTTGACCTTAATGTAACTTTTATCTGTAGCATTTTCAGGACAAAAATTGTGAAGTCCAATCCAAACGCAGTGTGCATCGATCCTTGCGAGAACGTGCACGGCCCTGGACTCGTGATGGCTTCCGCTGTCACTGCCATCCAGTTATGAGTCGTACCCTTTGTCGCGTCAACCTCAACGAACTGCGACCAGCAATCCTTGCGCGCCACGGTGGCGTGGTCACGACGGGGGAAAATCGATCGGTTTCACCTGGCGAACGCCCGAGGGTTTTATAGACGCCGCCTCTGTCTGTCGACGTCAACGAATTCATACAGCGATCGTGTCTGAATGGAGCACGTGCATACAGACGGTCAGCAGAATACACCTGCGACAGCGCGCGCGGGTTACACTGGTCCAGATGCACCTGGACGTTGACGCAGTGTGCCTCCAACCCATGCAGCAACGGTGGTATACTGCACGATGGGTTGGACTTTCTCAATTGCACCTGTCCGGCCGCTACACGGCAGAAATGTGAGGAGAACGTCGATGAATGGCCATCCCCACCGCCTGCAGCAATGGAGGCTCGTGCATCGACGCGGTGAACGACTTCATGCGGTGCACCCTGATGTACACGTCCCGACTTGCAATGAACGCGATGTCTCACCGTGTGATGAGCATGAATGCAAACGGTGCCACACTGCAACCGTATCAACATTTACGGCTAGTCGTGGTCAATGTACCCTGGATTCAAGGTGTGTAGTAGCTGATACATACAACACTACAGGTTTCCTACAGTCTTTTTTTTTTTTCTCAATATAATCAAATTGTAAGGAATTCTCAAGATAGTTTTATAGTTAAGAAATTGCCTTCCGTGAGTTTTCCTGGCAAAAGAAGTAATGAATTATGATCATTTCCTTTCAATTTGTCATGGCAATAAAAGACAAATCTTCTCTCAAAGTTATCAATATGTAAATATATGCTCAAAGAGTCATTAGATATGTGCATTCTTGAGTTCATGGCAATGAACATATTATCATTTCTTTCTTCAATTTGTCATGTAAAACACAGAAAAGATTTCTTATAGCAACCTAAAGATAAAGAAAAATTTTATGATATGTTTGCAAACGTTTCAATTTGATATTTTATACACTGAAACATCACTCGTAACTATCACTGTCTATCTGTAATATTATAGTTATCTCTTGACGCCTACCACTACCTTTGACGTTTACCTGTTGTTTCCAATCATGAAACAGCTTAACAAAACAGTGTTTGGAATTGATTGTTTTCCCTCAATAATTCCCTGCATGGTAACTATTGTGACTTGGACGCGGATGAACTGCCAGTATTCGCATGCGAAATGAGGAATTGTCCACAATATTGAGGGGCGTGAGCTATGAGTGCTCATGCCGACCCGGCTCAGTGGGTCCAACTGTGATATCAACACCAACGACATGTGCTAGTGGTACGCTTACTTCTTGTCTGAACAGTTTCTTATTGTGCAAATTTTCACGGATGTGCTGAAGACATTGTTTAAGTAACATTTGTATGTGAGGTTAAAACGCAGTTGTCAAAATTTGATGTTTTGGAGGCTTGAATGAACATGGACATCCCAAAAATACAAAACTCAATAGTTGCTACTGCCACTAGGCAAGTTTTAACATTTTGAGATATGAGGTTTCTTGTCTCCACTGCAAACAATATGATAACATATCTGTTATTAGTTAGTTACTGTACTTGTAAATTGTATTTTTATAATCTAAAACTTCCCTTGTTGTGCTTTTTTGGGTTAATAATCTTGAAATCAAAACAACCGGATTAACATCAAGTTATCTATATTTCTACATCGCCAGGTCCATGCATGGAATGGTGGTTATGTGTGGATGGCATCGCGAATACTCATGCTCGTCGTCGAACGAGGAATCCGGCAGACTGTGGGTGGACGTCACATGAGTGCAGCAGCTCCCCGCTGCCAAATCTGGCCACCTTGTCACGACGTACGTGACCACGTACACATGCCTGTGCACCTTGCTTCAGTGTAGAATTGTGAGCTAAATGACAACGATTGCACATAAGGTGGGTAACTCAATTCAAATATATCAAAAAGGCCTTGAACTCCATAACCGAGCCTTGATGCCAGAAATCCTCAAGCAACTTGGCATATATTGCTTTCAATATCACCGTAACGAAATTTGCCATTTAATGTTTGGTAACAAGGAAGAAGTAATCACAAAAATTGTTGCCATGAATTCAAATATGTACATGGGAAATTTATATACATAAGATTATTGTGGACTCTGATGCTTTCAAACAAGTGAATCTTTATTCAATTTTATATTTTTACAATCTTGATTGATTGATTCCATTTATTGTGTAGTTCTTTCAACATGATTACATTCACATCAATAATTGTTACAAGTAATATTTTTCCATAATAACAGCTTTAAATTACGATGTTATGTATGATAACATATAAAATTAATACACAAAGGGACTAATACATAACATGTTTAAATAGCGAAAGGTTTCAGAAATAAAAACAAATTATAAGCTTTGAGGATAAATTCAGATTTGATCAGTCCACATCACATTTGTTATGTCTTTTACTTACCGTTATTTCTCAGTTAGTTTTAATCTCTTGCTACCTTTGCTACTTTTCAGTTCGTGCCTGTATTGCTGGACCTGTATCGACGGGGTGCAACAAACTATACTGCCGTGCCCACGGGCTATAACGCTGCTCCAACTGTCAAGGTCAGGTCCACGGAGTGTGAATCCAACCCGATGCGCAAAAATGGAGCCACGTCATCGACTCTTCCGGGAGTACACCTGCAACTTGCCCACATGGGCTTTCACCGGCACAAATTGGTGAGGTAATTACTAAAAGTGATCTGGAGCAGTGTGAATTGCTGCATTCGAACGCAAATTGAATAGCACAAATTAAAATCTGAATTCTTAATGAGTTGAATAAGTTAGTGTAAGGTGTCAATCTCAAACGCCATAACTTTGTTCGTGCATGATGAAGAAACAGGATTAAGCACTTGCAAAACAACAGAAATTGCAGTAAAACATATATTAATAGGTAGGCTTATTTGAAATGATACATGACACAGCAGAATATTCTTATTGTAACAAAATTTTACAGACGAAATTATCCTGTTTGACATCCCTGGACAAAGTAGCTTATAAAGTGATGTAAATGTTATTGTGATTTGTGATGGCCAGGGAAACCATGGAAATCCGCCTGTCGAAACTTGAAACTATCGATGTTACATAAATTTGCTATATGAAGTAATCTGTTTCCATACAATGCAATTATATGCTTTCAGCCTAAATACCCAATGATATTGGGTAGATTTGATATACAATTCTCTATCAGTGAACATACTTCAATTTTATTATTAACAGCATAGCATCTATCGAGATGTAGGTTATGAGTCTCACCGTTACTTGTAACAGGTGTGTGATGCGTCTGACCACACTCATAACTTGTCTTTTCCCTTACCCACAGCGCTCGTAATTGGTGTAGCCCTCAAACAACCCCTTGCCGGAACGGTGCCACCTGCAACTCTCCGTAGCAAACCTGTACGAGTGTGTCCTGCCCACCGGGTGGATAGCAATCTGTGTGAACGTGCCCAGGTCACCATTGTGTTGTAGCTGCCTTTGACAAGTAAGTACAGTGATCTTTCCAAGCTGAAACTGCCTAAAATGGTCCAGATTTGCAGTGGGCTGCTACATCAATTTTAGTTTGTGGCAGTAATTTTATTTATTTGTAGTGTGTGTGTGTGGTTGTAAGGTTAATATGTTAACTTAAAGTTATCAATTTACAAAACTATTGTTTGTGTATAGTTGTAAACATTATATATCTAAAAGTATTCACATGAAAGTTATAGGCTGTCTATGTTTCAAAAGTCATTACAAATGCAGATTCATATGTTTGCGAGTCATCTTACATTTACCGCATCGTTCCATCTTGTAATGCAAAAACTTATAGTTTTCATACTTGTAGTAAGTTGGCATTACATGCGATCAATGTCTCTATCCTGCCATTGTTGTTATTGTTATTGTTATTATTATTATTGTTTATTATTATTTCATTTGCATACTCTCATTGTGTTTTGTTCTAGACACGACGCGTCAGAGTTGTGTCTAAACGGAGGCACTTCTTGATGTGCCACTAGTCAGCCACTCATGTCTCTGCACTGAACGGAGTTTCACTGGATCTTAGCTGTGAAATCAACATTAACAATGTGAGTCTGGCACCTTGTCAGCACGGTAAGTGTGAAACTAAACATTTATTTCAGTGGGGTTTTTTCACACTATGTTAGTTTGAAATAATACTTCATTTTTTAAAATGATAAGATAATATTGTAAGAAATCTGGCTCTGATATTTTAATCTGCCAATATAGCATTTTATAGGAGTTTGGGATCGACCTTTCACTAGTTATAACGTAACAATGACAACTTCAATAGATAGTAACTTCTCTTCCAATCCAGCTTGAACATATTCTGATAGGCGAAGGAATAGAAATACAGTTATAATGTAGCATTTTAATCTCATCAGTAGTCATAATACACACTGGTGCAGTTCTATCTACTCATATTCTTTAAAAATACATTTCTTTGCATTCAAACCGCAGAGGTATAGTTTTGGTAATGGTATAAAATGAAATCTTTGCAGGTTAATGAATTTGTCGAAATATCACGTGTATAATTATCAATGCCTAAAAAGTGCTTGGGCTCTGAAACTCTCCCATTTTGAGAAAATACGTCAACTGTAAAATGTTGGACTGGACCCTCGACATTTTCCGTAGGTAATGTACATACCGCTAGATGTTATCCTTCTCATTAAACATCACAATAATTTGTCACTGTAATCAATTTTCAATAGGTTCTGATGTTTTTCTGATGATGTCTGGGGTGAAAAAAAATACTTTTGTGAAAGGTTGACAACATATTATCTGATCGAACTAAATATAGCTTGTGGCTTAACATAACCTACGCTCTCGATGTATTCATGTTGGATGCCATACCACATTCACATTAAGGCCCAACTGTCCGATGGGGTTCAACAGCTCTAACCAGCAGAAAGGTGGACAACTATCTTTGGACCTACAGGCACACTAATTCTCACTAACATGGACTGTTGGCAGTGGCATTTGTGTACAGATTGTGGGCAGGAAACAAAATTGTATTTTTTTTTCCACAAATCATGGCAGTTTTCATTGCATTTTATGGCATCATTAGTGCACCCTTTTAATGATTTCTTAGTCAAAAGAGGGCATTTTTGCATCCTGCCATGATAGTGGGCGCTCTTAAAGCGCTATTCCTAGAAACTTATTCAGTCCAAAGTTTAATCCTCTCATTCCTCTCTTATCCT
>JZLH01S0600318.1:1603-11710 GCA_001188425.1 Eucidaris tribuloides
CAAAATGAGTTTTCTTAAGATTAACCAACAACCTATTTGACTTGAACCATGTGGAGACCTTATCTAATTCAACATTAACATTATTTTGTAAATTGATAATATCAGGTTGTGTATAAATTAAGGTTGTGTCATCGGCATACATTATATACTCAAATTTATCAGAGGATTTTATCAAATCATTTATATAAATTAAAAATAATAGTGGACCAAGGATTGAACCTTGAGGAACCCCATGTGTAATACGACAAAAATCTGAGGAATTATTATTATATATCACATATTGAAATCTACTACTAATGTAACTTTTAAACCATTCCAAGGGCATACCTCTTATACCATAATATTGAAGTTTTGCAAAGAGTATTTCATGATCAACTATATCAAATGCCTTAGAAAGGTCCATAAACACCCCAATCCCCAAAATTATTATCATGTAATCATGTAATTAACCGATTGTGAACAGGAGCTGAATAAAGACACACCTGCATACCTAAACGGAAAAGTTTGCTGTGTCCTTCATTTTAGACGTGCTCAAAATGCTACAAAAGTGACCCCAAGGAATGGTAGAATGGTAAAAAATTCATGAATGCATTCCCTCACTAGTCTCCTACACCCGGCCCTACCAGACAGCACATGTGTGCTAATATTACTGTGCTTGAAGAGACTATGTTCAGCTCTCTCATGTGTGCCAACTATTAAATGCACGCACATACAGCTATAGGCCGTATAGCTATTTGATTTCACTGTTAACGCCACTTAGGGTATAAAATTAGTGGATTTCTATGTTCACGCCACTTAGGGTATCAGAATTGGTGGATTTCCCTGTTCACGCCACTTAGGGTAGCTTTTTTCACGCGTTACGCCATTTAGGGTTGCGTATTTGGTTATGTACATTACGCCATTTAGGGTCCATTTCTGAGCTTGTCGGACAAGGGTGGGATACAGGCCGTGTGGAGAGCGACCCCCCCCCCCCGGGGGTACCTTCGTAGATTTCAAAGTCAGCTCCATCACGACAGATTAAACGTTGACACAGTACAGTTGGCCCTGACGATCTTGTGCAGTGGGCATGGGAAATGTCGCGTACGTAGATCTATCTCAGCGCAGTGCATGCAGTGCATGCAGTGTACGTACAGATTCTCATATGCACCGCGAGTGGGCGATCTCCGTACTGAAGTTAGCGCACCAAAACGATCACTTTAGAAATGGTATATTTCAAGGGGAATGGTACTGATGCTCATAAAGTAAGAAAAAATGTAGACTTAAATTTAACTCACCAAAAATACGAAATGAACACCCAAATGAACAATATCCAGCCATTTTGAAAAGATAAACCCGGGTTTAAACTTACCCCTGAGGTGGTTTATTTTTTGTCCAATGTAGACACCCTGTCTAACTTTAAACCGGCTTCGTGAATAAGAAAATTTAAACCTATGGTCTAACTTGGAGATAAACCTAGGTTTAAACAGGGTGTCTATGATAAACCTGCTTCGAGAATACGGGCCAATAATTCTATGGGAGGAAACAGACCATTTTAGGAGAAGGTCATACTGGTTTTTCACTCTTTTTAAACACTAAATGATCACTTTGAAGTAATTTTTTTCAGGGCTTCATTTTTAGACCTTATCAAAGACACTTGGAGCATGGGGAATTATGTACCTCACATTCTTGTTTAACCATTTGCACGCTAAAGAGTCGATTTCGCACAATCGTACAATTAAATTAAACAATCGTAATAATTATGTTTTTTCTTTACTTTTGCACAGGAGACACTGAGAAATAGCTTGTTTGCTTTAGTAACATCTGTAGAAAAATTACTATTTTCAGTACCACAAAAAGGAAAGCGGAATTAAAGGAAAATGTGAAAAGAACAATTGTCATTATTATCCCCTCAAAATAAATTCAGCGTGTAGAGAGTTAACTGTGGTCATTGGGCAGCATGTCGCTCTTAAGAGTTAATATGATGAGAAAATGTTATACCTATAACATATTTTTCCGATTGTACCAATTGTGGGGAAACCACGCCGTATCATAAAAAGGTATCCTTTTTCTCGAGATAAAAGTATTTGAAGAAACATTTTAAATGATCCTGGGTGGTTTAATTGAATATGTAGGCCTATGCCAGTATCAGATGAATAGAAAAGTGTAATTTAAGGAAAAACATATTGTTTTAAACAAATTGTACGTAAGCAAGGACGTGTAATTAATTACATCTAAACTAAGTAAGTAGAAATGTATTCTCAAGGTTGTGGTATGATAACTATCGCAATCCTAGTTCAGTATCACAGTGAACGAACATACAATTTAGGCCTACCACTTACATGTGTGATCTTACGATAAATTGATAGCAAAAATATTATACTTCACCAAAAAATACAAAATATTAAAATAAAGTAACTTATAGCTACGGGCTAACAATGACCAGAGTTTTAATAAAAATGTGAACTACGTAATCTTCCATGCTCTGAGTGTCTTTGATAAGGTCTAAAATAAAGCCATACAAAATTGTACCTCAAAGTGATCATTTAGAGTGTGACATTTTTATGGTCTTCTCTATTTCCTCCCAAAGACTTCTGTGTTATAGGTCTGACTAATTTAGACTCAATAGCAGTACGTATTTATTCACACATAGTGGCAGCATAAATTTCCAAATTGTTGTATCCTAGGGTGTTTATTTGTCCATTGAAGTACTACTATATACTGGTAGCTCAGATAGATATCACAATTTGACATTTTGTTTTTAAATTGAAGCTCCACAGTGTTAGCCTATGTCTTTAATATAATAAGAATTGTCTACCAGCAACTAAAATTTAATCACACGGACACGGATATACAAATTATGCAGTATTAAAGACACTATATAACACTGTGGAAGACCCGTTTAAAAAATGGTCGAACTTTGCCATCTGACATATCTGACAGTGTTTGAATGGATAAATAAACACCCTAGAACACAAAAGTTTGGACAGTTATGCTGTCACTAGTGCAATATGCGCAGATACAAATTGGCACATTAATTTCATATCAGCCGATAGGAAATTCCGCAACACAGCAGTCTATGGAGAAAGGCTGGAATGGTCTCTCAATGATTTTCGCTTTTTTAAGCACTTAATGATTGTTTTACACTGCAATTTTTTTCAGGGCTTCATTTTTAGACCGTATCAAAGACACTAGTAGCATGGGGAATCATGTAGCTCAGAGTTTTTAAACTGGAAACATTGTTATACAATGCCTTAAATGTAATACCATACGATATGGGCCTATAAAAAATTGTTTATAATTTCGTCGACACTTAAAGTGCTTGCTATTCATCCACAAAACAATACAGAAACAATGCAAAACTTGGTTATCACTATTCACAGAAACAATTTAACTAAACCTACACATTAGTATAACACAGAAATACGGTGACACAGCAGTTAAGAATGTTATTCAAATACTATAGTTCATGATACACTTAAAGCAAAGGAGTCAGCCCCTGACATCAAGTTGCATTCAATCAAAGCAGAACATGACAGAAACATATTTAATGAAAGTTTGGCGAAAATCCAACCAACGATACGAGAGTTAAATGAAGTTTCAATAGTTTTATAATTTGTGACGTCACAATGCGAGCAGCTCCCCCTATGTCATATAATATAATCCATAAAAATCGCAATTTTTAATAGTTCATGATAATTGAATAGAGTTTTTTCATAGTTTCATGTGTGGAATAATTGTTCTGATAATATATTAAATATTAAATGCACAGGTAAAATCATTTTCAAATTTCTGAGAAAATCGGCAACATTTTATGGATTTTAATATCACATGACATATGGGGACTGCTCGCAATGTGACGTCCACAAATTTAAAACAACTTTGAAACTTCATAACTCTGTTATTCTTAGGGTGGATTTCGCCATAACTTTCATTAATATGTGTTCCTCTCATTGTTCTGCTTTTATTAAAACCAACTTGCTGTAGTGAACTCTCGCCTTTTAACAAATAACAATGTGGGCGCAAATAGCAATGTACAATGCAGCTTAACATTACATATATATTCTTGATATAGGCCTATATGATAAAGAAATAAAATCGTGGTACAAAAACAAGCTGCAGCATAATCACATATCTCCCCAAACACACGGTGCCTGCTTAATGTAAGGCGACATTTATATATACTATATTACTTTTCGGAAATCTTTAAATTGAAATTACACACGCTCTGTGGTTGTTATACAGAATGTCCAAAAATAAGGGTACAAGCAAAACTTTACGCTTTATTTAAAATTTATGCACAGGTGAGATGTGTTGGGTATTTCTCTTCAATCCAAGCAACCATGCATTCCAACATAATTTACTTAATTTCATTTATTTTTGTCAACCCTGAGATATGAGTTTTCTGCATTCCACAACATAGCTTTTGTGCCACTATTCAGGAATGTTTCATGCCGTAAATTCTGGACACTAAAGCCCAAGTTTAGTTTTGTGGATTTTTTTTATTTACTTGAAAGCTTTATGGCCAAAACTCATATCCCTGCAATAATAGATTCTGAATGTCTTTATTTTTTTTTATTCATTAGTGAAAAATCTCGGGGGCGGACCCCCGAGATTTTCGACTATATTTTACATTATAGCACCCAAAGGGTTAATAAAGTGTTAAGGTTATATGCGTTATACCTCATCTTAATTGAGTACTTTTCGTTAATAAATTAGGATTGAATTTATATGCGTTTGCGCCAGAATAATCAGTGGTTTGTACCATGACTAGTAGTAATGTATTAAGAACACATTCTAAACAAAAATAGATATGTTAAAAATTCCCATGTAAATTTCTGATTTTTTTTTCGATTTATATAAAAAAAAGAGCCTCAAACGGTCAAATAGACCTAGAGCAAGTGCGTTCACAAAACATAACAAAATCTGGGTTAGGCCCGCATTTCTGGTTCAGTTCTGAAGACTTGACAAATCTTTCATCGCAGTCTGCTATTAATTTCAATACCTAGATTTTCAAGGATTTATATTTTCAATCCATCTTTGCAAACATACCTTGTGCCAAATTCACATGGACGCACGAGGCGATGATGACCACGGAGATGACTCGTAAGACAGATGTCAACACCACAGCCATCTTGGTCACCAAAAACCGACGGTCGTTTTCTTGATGTATTTCGATAACAGGATACTCTGAAAAAAGGTGTATTATGCAATACAATTCTAAAGAATAAACACCAATACAGTATTCAGTACATAAATGAAGCGTGAGGGTTGTTTTTTTCCAAGTGTCAAAATCAGTATTACTGTACTTTGGTTTTTATACAATAGTGTTGTTACTGTCGAAAATGCCAGTAATTTAAAGTAAAAAAAGAAACACATTTAGTTAGTTTTTTGGGGAACTTTCATAAATGTTTACTATCGTAGAATATTTTACACGAGCTATTCAAAGTAAAATGACTGAAGTGTGCTTATTTTACTAATTTAGTAATCGAACGAAAGTCTTTACTACTGTTTGTCAATTATAATTTGGCTTTCCCTCCCAATATATTCTTAATATTATAAACGGTAGTAAACTCGTTGCTTCGGTGAATATTTCCAATATGAGGGATTGAATCGTTCACGTTAACTTGATTGAAATCACATCACCCGGTATGGTGCTTGACAAATAATTGTATTCCTGGCATGTCCTAAATTTTAGAAAGCGTTATGCAAACCAAAACACAACGGATTACAGCTCTCTGCTAATAATTCATTGCACAGACAAGATTCCACCGATGAGAGTCAAGTATTATGACATCACTGCTTATTTGCATATGTGAGCTGAGTGCAGTGTAGAGCAGTGAAACTTGTGTGTGTACATGTAATGCACATGTGTGCAATATGCATTACTGTGTGTGTGGCCATGTGTGCACACAGAATCAAGATGGTGAAACGTCATTCAGCATTATGGAAATAATCGTACCAATAAAGGTCAAATTTCATTCGACAGGTAATGTTCTGTTTGTGTAATATCAACAGTTTTTACTGGCTGACATGAATTTCATATCACAATTACTAAAATTTTAACAGAAGTACTGTTTATTAGAGGATAAAGCTGACATAACTTAGTTTTTTTCATCCGAAAAAAACAAACAGTGGCTCGATGAAGGGTACAGAATATAAATTTTTTCCTTCTCTAAAAATGTTTTGCTTCTTTTTTTTTCTTGCCATCCTACAACTCATTATAACCTTATAATCCATTTAAACCGCATTTGTTCCAGGTGTGTATTCTAAACCAAAAAACCTGTGTTTGATATCAATTATTTCATTTTAATTGTTTTTACTGATCATTAATTTTAAGTGGGAGAGGAAATTGTAAAATTTTATAGACGCAATTTGATAACGATGCATAGCATAGGAGGTTGAACTGCATACACCCACAAAGATACGGCTAGACAAATAATTGTATTCCTGGCATGTCCTAAATTTTAGAAAGCGTTATGCAAACCAAAAACACAACGGATTACAGCTCTCTTCTAATAATTCATTGCACAGACAAGATTCCACCAATGAGAGTCAAGTATTATGACATCACTGCTTATTTGCATATGTGAGCTGAGTGCAGTGTAGAGCAGTGAAACCTATGTGTGTGCATGTAATGCACATGTGTGCAATATGCATTACTTTGTGTGTGGCCATGTGTGCACACAGAATCAAGATGGTGAAACTTCATTCAGCATTATGTAAATAATCGTACCAATAAAGGTCTAATTTCATTCGACAGGTAATGTTCTGTTTGTGTAATATCACCAGTTTTTACTGACTGACATGAATTTCATATCACAATTACTAAAATTTTAACAGAAGTACTGTTTATTAGAGGATAAAGCTGACATAACTTAGAACTTTGCTTGCACTGTAGACCAGACTAGTCTTGGATCTGAAATAGCCAGGCATAGGCATAGCAAACTAGCATTGTTGGAATCTGAATTTAGGCAAGCAAGGCCATTGGTAAATATGATAAACGGTAAAATTCATATGAATTGTGACAACTGATGCTTGTTTGAATGATTTAGTGCAGCAATTGTCTTAGCAGTGACTGGCTAGGGCCCTATGCCTAGTAACAAGCAAGCTAACGTTGGTAGCATTTTTCTTGTCACGTTACAACCCTGTTCATAAACATGAAAAAATGCTTGTCTATTTTGTCTAATTGTAGCAATCCTTGAAGAAATATACGCTGATACAAATTGTACTAAATTTATTTTACCTACTGGTCACCTCTTATCAAACAATAAAATGACATTACTTAGAGATCTAGTTAGTAACTATCACTCAGATCAGATTTGTGCCCAAATATGAACTTGTCACGTCTAACGTTACATGTGCAAACTTTTCAACAAGACTGCACAGCCACATTGCACACAGTCAGGCTGAATTGCATTACTAGATGGGACTGTACAAAGTGAACATTTAGTGGCCAAACTTGAAAAAATAAGTCAAATTAGCTCAATCGAACAATTCTTGATTTGTCTGTCAAACCTGATACAATATTAATTTGATTGTTGTGCATCCAAAATACATGTCCATTTCTCCCCTACACACTAACAGAATTGCATGCATATTCATACACAAGTGTCGGAATGATCGATTATGCCGGGATAGGTGGGGGCAGCTCGTTCCTTGATAAATTTTCATAGTAACAGAATTTATTTTAATAAATATGTAGACTTTCTAACTTCACTAATTTTAATTGAGTAAAAAACAAATTTCTATAGTTTGTTAGATTGCATTCGTGCGTTTTTTTCTTTCTTCCATAATATCTTGCAAATTATAACTCCCTCCACAATATTTACACTGTCCCTCCACTAACAGTGGACTATGTCCAATGTAGGTAGAATGGTTCAAAGTGTTGCCGATTGTATCATAGCACATAGTGATTATTTTGGGTCTGGAGAAGGCTTGGGCATTGATGGGTTAAATGAAAGACCCGTTTTTGACTATTGATCAAATTCGTCATGAAGCAGAAATATACATATTGTGAAAATGATATGCAATATGGTCCATTATACAGGGTGGCCCAGAAAGAATGCTACGAGTATGATCGCTAATTTCTTCACCATTATCGGCAAAAAGTCATTAAGTTTTATTTCGTTGGTCAGAACATTCTTTTTCCAATAAAATGATACCAAGATCATTGATTTTGAGTAAGACGTTTTGATTCTAGGGCCATTTTTCGGAGGCAATGCAATTTCCAAATTTGCCAATTTTTCAACAGCGGCGGTCATCCAAACGTCGAGATATTCTGGCATCTCGGCCAACCATACCGGACAAACCGCGATGACAATGGAGACATACCTCGCATCGTCTTCCTTATGAAAGCGAGGGCATTCCAGCCCTTTGTCATTGAGGTTTGTCCGGTATAGCAAGCTGAGACGCCAGAATATCTCGACGTTCCAATGACAGGCGCTGTTGAAAAATTGGCAAATTTGGGAAATTGCATTGCCTTCGAAAAATAGTCCTAGAATCAAAACGCCTTACTCAAAATCAAAAAGAAATGGAAAAAGAATGTTCTAACCAACGAAATAAAAATTACTGACATTTTGCTGATAATGGTGAAGAAATGAGCGATCATACTTGTAGTGTTCTTTCTGGGCCATCCTGTATTACTGATGGGAAAATGCATTGCTATTCATGACTAAAATCGTATGATGAATTTTTTTGAGACCTATCAATAGTGTAGCCTACTGAATTAAGCAATATTTTGCTTATTTATTTAGTACGTTTAAACAAACTTTAACGGAGTGCTTGGCATGATTGGGACAAGTAACCAAAATGCGTCAAGAACCGAAATTATGCCGATGTATTCACCAGCTGGAGTATATCTCTTTCAGAAAGGATTAGTTTTTAATTTCGTTACTTGTGGCGAAACAAGAACTCATTAATCAGTACTAAATTAATCTGAAACTCTGATAGAAATTATCCTTTACAAGCAACACAACAAATTTGCCTTACACAATAAGTATTGACAGTGATTGTTTATAAAGTAATAAACATTTGACCATAAAAGTAAGACAGAAGAAGTCTCGTACAGTGTACTTGATTCGAAAGTATCCGAAAGTAAGGACCTCCTCCAATCCTGCTATTTCCTTTAATACAAAAATGCGTATGTCATAGACTCTTTGAATTAATAACGAGGAAACAACCCAATTAATGCTTATCTGAAAATGACGCCATCTAATACCAGCCTGGGTGAAATATCACATTATGTTTTGATGTATCCAATACCCCCATACTGTATGTGCTGGATACAAAGATCCCCCGTCTGTTAACAAAGTAGAATTGGTGTGGGTACTGAAACGTACTGTTTTATTGTTTAAGAACAAAAAGTTTTCTCGTTGACGTATTCTGAAAGATATACAGACCTATTTTTTTCACGAGTTCATTAGCCAGATTAGGTGACTACTGAAAAAAAACAACAGGTGACCACACGTACCTGTCTTTTAACGTGTACACCCAGTATTTGCAGTGAAACGGTGCCAGGATTTAAATGTGACACCGATGACACACTTCTTTGTCAACTAGTAAAAACATTGGTGGAGGGAAAATGTTAAATTAAACTTTAAACTTCTGTGAAAATACGAATTTAAAAAGATTATAGGGAATGGATAGAGATTTACAAATAAAAGTAAACCACACATCTGGCAAAATCGTATTTACATGTGGGTCTGAGCCAACAATCAGAGAAACGCGACGGGACGGAATTGAAAGAGATTTTTGCTATATTTCATAAAGTAAAAATGTTATATGCTAGATGTTGGTTCATACACATTAACTTTCAGCCAAAGAAAAGAAACATAATAAAACAAACACAGTTGATAACCATTCTGTTTCCATGGCAACAGCTTTTTTTTATTGTGGCGACGGGACGGAATGATAGAATCATGCATAATTGTGAAACTTAATCAGAGTTATATTCTATCCAGGGGCGTAGGCTGGTTTGGGCATGGGGAGGTGCACATCTTGCGGAGGTGGAACTAACTTGGGGTGGGGAGGTGCACATCTTAGGGAGGTGGAACTAAAGTTGAGAAAATCGGCGTTGAAAGCAGAAAAGGTGGTGAAAAATTCTTTTTGCTTGCCAGGGGCGGAACTCCT
>JZLH01S0600318.1:11933-23537 GCA_001188425.1 Eucidaris tribuloides
CATTTGTTTAAAAGAAACAAAACAGATGGGGTTTTAATTTTGGTTTATTGTGCGTAGGTAATGTTGACTCATATCTATCAAACACCATGGCACATAAAAATTACAACGTATCAACAGAACTAGAATTGCAACAAAAAGACATATAATTTCTCAATTATTCTAGCAGACATGGTAAGTTATTGTACTGTTACCATGGCAACAGACTGGTTGTCGGCCTTTAATTTGCCGTGGAGTTATTGTTTTGGTGTCAAGTTAATAAGTTAATGACATTTTTCATTTTTTCTATCATTCTTTGTTACATCTTAGGAAATTATATCAAATTCCACGTGCTGAAATAGAGCTAAAACCCCAAAACGCGACGGGGCGGAAAAAGTTAAAATCCACATTTTTCCTAAGATGGAGAAAAATATAATTTTGATGGCACAGGAATGTTAAGACATTAATTCATTGATAGTTTAGAGGAGCTTAAGAGATAAACTCCAATTTTCCTTAAAAAAAAAAAAAAAAAACCTTAAAGGTATTGGCTAACATATACCACAGTTAAAAAAGATATGAGCTACATGATTCCCCGTACTACCATTGTCTTTGATAAGGTCTAAAAATGACGCCCTGAAAAAATTGTATTTCAAAATGATTATTTAGTGCTTTAAAAAAGTGAAAATCGTAAGTTGATCGGATTCACCTGCCCATTTTCTCCCATAGACTTACTGTGTGTACACCTACACTGTTTAAACTCGCTCCGAGTTTTAATTGTTTATTCATGCATAACTTGCCATTGGCAGTGTAACTTTCCAAACTTTTTTTTTATTCTAGTTTGCTTATTTGTCCATATGAACACTATTATGTAGTTCAGATATCAAAATTTGACATTTTTTTTTAAATTGAAGCTCCACAATGTTAGCCTATCACTTTAAAAATTATTGCAGTCAAGTAGGCCCAAATCCATTTTTTTTACCCCAAAGTTGATTCTTAAACCCAAATATGCAAAACATATACCAATGCCATATATTATTAAATAAATACTTTCTACTTTCAAAGGGCATTCCTTTGGTAAACTTAAATCTTCAAAATATGCTTTGGGTATTTTGTTATATTGAAATATATTATTTCCGTCCTGTCGCGCTATGAAGGCGCTCTTTTCATTGCAAATGTAGCTTTACAACAATTTGGAATGTGATCATAACGAGACTCCTGTTTTCCATAAGCCACAGATTCTCTGCTTTCATATGATGTACAAGTGTCCACATAAATTTCAATTTGAAAATTTAGCCTTTAGATTTACTATTTTTGGCTCTGACGTATATAACCTGCAATTTTTGTATCGCCAATATCAGAAGAAGAGTATTAATGAGTCTGTTTATGTTGAGATGAACACATTCCGTTTCTGAACTGTAAGCTGTTTTTTTATTGATAATTTTTGTCAAAGAAGGTATGGAAATTCCGAAGTATTACGCATAGTATGGATACCATCAGTAAGTAAGGGGTCTTAAACGTTTTAATCCTTATTCACGATTGCACCAATATACAGATAATCAAATCAACTGTTGAAAGTTTAAGGCACAAGTTAAAATTGACCACAATTAAAAAAAACCTATGAGCTACATAATCCTCCATACCTATAAGTGTCTTTGATAAGGTCTATAAATGAAGTCCGTAAGGTAAGGTAAGATAAGTCTATAAATGAAGCCCAAACGAAAACACTGTACAAATTCAAAATTATTATTTACCGCTTTCCAGGTTGACGGGACTCACATGGCTCATTTCCTCCCATAGAATATTGTGTGTAGATCTAGGATATTTCATACTCCTCCGCATGGGTAATTATTCATTCATGCATATCTATCCAGTGACAGCATAGCATTTCAAAGTGTTGTATTCTAGGATGTTAATTTGTGTATTCAAGCACTACTCTGTAGCTCAGACATCAAAGTTTGACTTTTTTAAGCTCCACAATGTTAGCTTTTGTTTTAATTTGGATGCTTACAGACCAGAAACTCTTCAGTAAAAAGCTGTTAATTGTCCTGTTCCATCACTGGTGAAAACAACACTTGATCTGCCCTCTACCTTCAGCAGCTCATTTATTGATAAGATATATATACAGATTGTCGACGAGCAGTACAAATCATTCATATTTATCTTAGTAACTTAGGATTTGGCATGATCAAATTTATCGATTTCTGTCCAATTTTTGCATTAAAGACGCTATATAACACTGTGGAAGACACGTTTAAAAAATTGTCGAACTTTGCTATCTGACATATCTGACAGTGTTTGAATGGACAAATAAACACCCTAGAACACAAACGTTTGGACAGTTATGCTGTCACTAGTACAGTATGTGCAGATACAAATAGGCACATGCAACACAGCAGTCTATGGGGGAAAGCTGAAATGGTCTCTCAATGATTTTCACTTGTTTAAAGCACTTAATGATCGTTTTAAACTGCAAGTTTTTTAAGGGCTTCATGTTTAGACCATATCAGAGACACTAGTAGAATGAGGAATCATGTAGCTCAGATTTTTTAAACTGGAAACGTTGTTATACAATGCCTTTAATCCTACACTCTAAAAATTGAATGTTTATTTAACATTTAAACTTGTGAACGAATGGTAACACATTTTACATGTCATATTCCGTTGTTCCGTAGTCAGCTGATTTACATATTGCCACAACACATGGAGAGAAAAGTGATACTTCCAAGTTGTGTTCGACGGGATAAAAAGAACTACTGTTTTGTACCCTTCTAGATAAAGTTATATGACCCTATGAAATGACGTGTAAAACATTTACGGTACATGTCTCACGTCTGAGATAGCAGAATTGAATAGCGCCCACATTTGACGAACTGGTCAGCAGGAAAAAATGTATTCTTTTTCCTTTACAACCAAAACATGTCGCTAGTGCATGCATGGAAATTTATGAGTGTTTGTCTGTATTCTATGGTTGGTTCTAACGATTATGTTCCTGAATAAAAAACGAAAAAAGGTGGTCAAAACGGGAGGTGTCATGGCTCAGTGGATAAGACTTCGGTTTCTCGACTTAGAGGTCCTTGGTTCGAATTCGCGGGCCATGGCCGTTGTGTCCTTGGTAAGGCACTTTATCCCCATTACCTCGTCCTTCGGATAGGACGTAAAGCCGGAGGTCCCGTGTTGAGACAGAGCATCTCAACACGTAAAAGAACCCGTACACTTCATCGAACAGAGAAGAGTGAAAACCCGGTGTTGCGATCACATATCCATATGCAAAACTACACGGGACTGGATGCCTGAGGGAAACGGTGATTAAGTTCGCTTTTCTAGTCCCTGTTATCGGAAATGATGACAAAGCAATAATAATAATAATAATAATAATGACAATAATAATAATAATAATAATAATAATAATAATAATATGTCTCGATTGTCAATTCTTAATAAATCAGTTAACTGGTGTAATACCGACATTTATGCGCTTGGTAGTATTGATTTTTTTTCTCGCAACACATATGAACCAGCAATTAAGAAATCACAACTCATAATCATAAGAAATAATTCAATTATACTGTGCGCAATGCTGCGATTCTTTCTTTGGAAAGATAAGAATAAAAAAAAGGTCATGACATATGAAAAAAATACTCAAGTCAACATATTGACATTAATGCGGATATTTCGAGAACATTCAAGTTTTACTAAGATGATGTCACTCGCCTTGTGATATCACGTGTCAAATCATAGGTTGACCTTTCTCGTATCAAAAGGCTGGATAAGCTCAATTATTACCAATTTTCTCTGAAAGTTGTGAAGCAGTGTAAAATCATTTTCCTGTGCCCTACTTAATTAGGAATTAGTATTACGATAATTGTCAGTTTCTGCCAAGTATTAACTTTTCTATAGGAACTTTGTCAGAATCCAACCTAGCACTGTTTGTACTGCCTCGGCACATTATGGTTTTTTACAACTGCTTTAAATGAATTCAATTTTCCTTTCTCGTGATAATGCAAAGTAAAACATGCGATCAAATAACAATTTTCCTTTCTCGTGAAAACGCAAAGTAAAATATGCGATCAAATAACCATTTTTTTTATAATGTATTGAAATTTATGATTTTTTTTCTTCCAAAATCGATATGTCAGCTATTTTTTTACCCGTCTTATAAATACATTTTCAATAACGAAAATGCAGCTTGTATACATAAATTGTTGCTATGCCCGGCAGGGTGTCGCAAGCTATCAAGTCGTCAAGAGCAACCTTTGTTAGAATAGTATACATAGCATTTATTTGATTCATTTTTTTTTTGGAGGGGGGGGGAGTATAACAAAGAGTAAGTGTTTATTAATGTTGGTTATGGTACGTAAGCTGTATGTAAGGCATGCCATGCATGGCTGAATATGATGACGTCCATGGTTTTGTTATAAAGTATTTACATGTCCCCATTCAACCGTGATACAACTTGAAAAAAGGACATTCTTTGAATTTTCTACAAAATTGACTGAAAGATTCGGGAATCTCGTGTTCCAGAATGTTCTATGTAAATCAACGTCCAAATAAACCACAGTTTTATATGACAAACCAGATGCTATATGACAGACTGGAAGTCAATCGTAAGCAAATGTAATTTATTGTCTGAAACTAGGTCAAAGCTTATTGAAAGATTTATCCCAACAGATAAAATGCATCTTTATCAGCCATTCAGATTCAATGATGACAAGCTTATCAAATCATCCACATCCTTGAGTAAATCATTTCTAAAAAACACACAAATTCATACTCTTAGTCAACTATCTTCAAGGACAAAGCATGTGTATTTTAAAAGCTTCTTTAATATTTTTCTCGTTGAAACGAAATCTAAACTCCGTTATCACCCCTCATTTCAGTATCTCTGATTTACATCAAAATGATCATTTTGCGTTAAAACGTGAAATATTCTATGTTTTACTGAATAAAACATACTTTTCCTCTTTAGAGGAAAGTCTACTTGACGCTTCGTCCATGTGATATCTCCCTATTCATATCTTAATAAAGTCAGCATAACTTTACAAAGTATTGTAATACGAGGTAATCTCTATTTAGGACATATTCTATTCATTAGACAACAGAATGTGCCTTTGTACGAGCCTCCATAATGTCGAATATTTATTATTTTTCATAATTGTCCATGGAATTCCCCAGTTAGTATTACTTTGTTTGCGTGGTATGGCGATTTTTCAGGCTAAAGGATCCCTGCAATCATTGTGAATTGTGTGGATGCACATTGGTGTGTACATCAATAAATATTTCTTTAAAAGATACATCATTATAATTCTAAACGATTTTCCAAAACATGTTCTGCTCGCTGCTAAGCCACACTCCTAAAAGGGTCCTCCAGATCATCTTCATTCATATTCTTCATGTACAGACAAAGACAGAGATAAATTATTTGTTATTATTTCTATCATCTGCCTACAACAACGCCATATGTTCTTATGACGTAGCTCAGTAACGATTCAAAGGCTGCCAGAGGGGGTATTGTATGAAAATGTGATACTATTTTTAGTATCGACATACATTTGGATTGCAGGAGACCTTTAATGATTTATCCCCTGTAACATTCGAAGGTGCGCCACGATAGACCTACTTTGGAGTACAGTCTAAGCATAATGTCCTTTCATAGACACGATGACTATTATATGTTTGTGTTTTGTGCTTGTTTGGGTGCGTGCGTTCTTGCGTTCAAATGATTGACGTGCAAATATCTTTTACTAATGTTGCTAGTTCTTAAATTCATATTGTACAGAATTCATTGTCGCAGACGAGGCAGAATAGAATATCACACACATTCGACGTGCCACTTTCCCCCCACAATTCAAAGTCAACTACATTGATATGGGGGTGCAGTTGGTTTCCTCACACAGTTAGTATATGTCATTGCAAACAAGGATGATTTATGAATATTTGTCTATAGTCTATGATTGCTGTTTGTATCGGTTATCTCTGGAGCAAGAGGCGGGAAGCTATAGGGGTCAAATCACGCTCTGACTGTTATGATTACACACACATCAAACATGCTATGCATATCTATCTATCTATTTATCTATCTATCTATCTATCTATCTATCTATCTATCTAGCTATCTACCTATCTAAACGTTTGACAATTGCACTAGTTTGACAAACCACAGAGTGCTTTAACCTAGATCAAAGCAGTCAGAATCTCAGAGTGTGTAAGATAAACAACTGAAATGCTGTGTACCACTTTAACTTGACAAAGGTAGGTGGAAGTGAATTCATCGTAAAGTTGCTTGTAAATGCTATCACTTGAACTAAGTGTTATGTATTATTGGCTGATATTCCCATTAGTCATAGTGTGGGTACAGATAAAAAAGATAAAATTATTCTTTTCTATCTGCAAATAGAAAAAAAATACACTTTTCTCTTTCTCAAGGCAAGGCTTTCTATCTATGTATATTCTTGACATGGTATATAATGTTTGTTTACAAATTTGGTTTTTCCGTCTTTTCTTTTGGATTTGGAAAACGCAACAGAGTAATATTATTAAACTCTGCTGCATTTTTAAAATACACATGTATTTTGTATATCACAGGACTATTCACTGTGCTTATGTGTCACTCCCATTGTATAATTAAATGTTGAATTAATTTACTTAAATCGTATAAATTATGTTTATATAATTAATGAGTGCTTTTTTTGTAACATTCCTTTTGTATTACATGATATTGCGTGTTAATGAACCATACAATAAATAAATCAATTCGATCAATCAAATACATGTAAAACGTCTCTGCTTTCACGCCTACATGGGCTGATTAAAAGTACAATGAATCCTCCCTGCAATGATAAACGAGGGAGAAGGGGTGGCAAGCACACTTCTCCAACCTGAATCTCACCTTAACATTAATTATGTTAAACGTTTCGTTTGTGACAACAGACATACGTCGGTTGTCCGGAAGAAGGACCCTAGCATATGTTTCCGGCAGAAGGGCCTTAACAACAAATGGTCTCTAATTTAAAAATCATTGGTTCTTTTCACATCAAATCAAAGTAGTATCATATTTTATGATCCTTCTCTCAGTCTGTTAAGTGCAAATATCAAATAAGGCAATCTTTCTCAACTTAGAGAAACTTTACTCTTTAGGCCCTTGGGAACATACATTAGGATCCTTCTGCTGGATAACTGACGATATTTTGGTAACAAGTATTTTTGTTAACGAAGTAGACTGTCATCTTGTTTTTTTTTTACGATAATTCGAATCTGTAAGCGCCCACGATATTTTTCGTACAGTCTCAGCCGACTGGGTTAGCCAATGCGCGTAAGATCGTTAATGTGATAACAGTTGATGCTTTCTCCATGAATGCACAACTTTTGATTGCCGTGATGGGTATTAGTTTTAAAAAGATCACACATGCCGTGCGTACTACAATAAGAGCTTGTTAAGAAATGTGTGCGATTTTCCCGAACAAAAATGAAAATCTGTTTCTGAACTAAAAATAGTGAATTAAACAATTAAATCACAATGTTCACCCAAACAATAGGTACACAAATGGACAAATCGAAAGGAATTATGGATAGCTCTTGGTAACGATTCAATGGATTTTCGCTTACTATCTGGACAACAGGTAGGAATAAGGTAATGTAGTGCAGAGGTACAGATAAAAGTTTTGGAAATCATGAGTAGGTTAAGAATCACGATTAAAATATTGAAGAGCCACTGTTACCCATTAACAGTGCACAAACTTAGAAAATAGTGTATTTTCATACCACACATCGTAGAACTGGCCCCTAGTATACAAACAGAGGTGTAATGACTCTTCAATAAAAGACCCGTTTTTTCACATTTAACAGATTCTTCATGAAGCAGAATTGGTATTGTGAAAATAATATGCAATATGGTTCATTATATTACTGCTGGGAAAATGCAATATCATTCATGATTAAAATCGTATGATGAAAAAAAAAATCTTTTAGACCTATCAATAGTGTAGCCTACTGAATCAAGCTATATTTTCTTTATTTATTTAGTACGTTTGAAAAACTTCAAAGTAGTGCTTCACTATCCAGTTTCCCATTATGTTCCTAATGCAACAACGCACGTCCTGATTATTTAGTATAATATATTATAGGACAGTATCTGCTGGCATGATTGGGACAAGTAATCAAAATGCGTCAAAAAACGAATTTATGCCGATGTATTCACCAGGTGCAGAAAGAATTAGTCTTTAATTGCGTTACTTGTGGCGAAACAAGCACTCATTAATCAATATTGAATTAATCTGAAACCCTGAACCCTTGTCACAATAGGTACTGATAGTGATTTTTTGAAAAGTAATAAACATTTGACCATAAAATTTAGACAGTATAAGTCTTGTACAGTGTACTTGATTCGAGAGTATCCCAAAGTAAGGACCTCCTCCAATTCTGCTATTTCCTTTAATACAGAAACGAGTAGGACATAGGATCTTCAAATTTATAACAAGGAAACAACCCTAGCTAGAACTTGTAATGCCATCCTTCACTCACTATCTTGTGGATGGATTTTGTCGTTTGTTTTTCTTAGATACAAGATGAACCCACATTATACAAAGTGTTTTATTAAATTCCTACAGACGTTCAAAGTTAACAATGCGTGATACATCTCTCACTGACAGTATTTTGAATGCGCAAAACCATATCATTAGGTATAAGCCTAAGGGTAAAGTTCAAATATGCCCCGTGCCATTTATTCTCTGCAGTCATGCTTGACATTAAATGTGCATGTGAAAGTGACGCCATCTAATACCAGCTTGAGTGAAATATCACATTATGTTTGATGCGTTCAATACCCCGATGTGGTATGTGCTGGATACAAAGATCCCCCGTCTGTAAAAAAAAAAAAAAGAGAGAGAGAAACTAGAATTGGTGTGTGAACTGCAGCGTACTGTTTATTGTATAAGAAAAAAAATGTTTTCTGGTTGACGTATCCTGAAGGGTAGAGACCAATTTTATGTTTTCACGAGTTCATTAGCCAGATTACTGAGGTGACTACTGAACATAACAAAACCAAAACAAAACGACAACAACAAAACCCAGGTAACCACACGTACGCCTGCCTTTTGACGCGTACACGCAGTATATGGACACTAGTATGCCAATAATATCTACTATTATGAAAAAATGTTAAAAAATTAAGCGTAGTTTATATATTCAATCTCTCTTTTTGTAGTTTGTAAATGAATAAACATATTTGAGATATCGCTATGCCTTTACACAAAATGTATATTGGTCATTATGTGTTCATGGATTTGTCCGAACAAGTAAATATGACATGCTTGGTCTCATCAGACAAACACGTGTTTTCTTGAAGACATGGAATCCCATTATACACTGTGATGTAACAAATGATAAATATGATATATTATAATTATTTATGTCTTGCTGGGCTTCAGAGGTGATTTAAATTTACCACTGTGTAAGGCTGCAGCTAGCATACCGTTTTTTTTTTTCTATTGCTATTTTTATTGACTTTTTTTTTACATATTAAACTGTACAAGTATCAATCTTTGACATGTTTTAATGCCACATATTACGTAGTTTTGTAAAAGAAATGAATGGTTGCTGTTTCCCATGGAATTTAACTCAACCTGATGTATTTAGATTTGAACATGCATGCGCACTGATATGCTTGAAGGAGTTACACTAGTTTCGGTTGATATGTCCTTCCTGAATGTTCAGAAGTAGAACACGGCTTCATTACCTATTTATGATTGCCGTTTATGTTTATCAGTTTAGGACCACTGATTTACACTCAATTGTTCCCAAACTTAAGTTACTAGTAATGCAAAGTAGTAAAGTTCACAGCACTCTTTTTTTTTTTTAGTTATATGGCCTTCCTGACACTTTCTTTTGATAATTTGAAACGGGTTATATACGATAAAAGTGACGAAAATAGAAACGAAGCCTATGCCCGTTTGGCAAATACTTGATACAAAAGCTGCTTTGTTATGAGCTACACGGGAATTTGTTCAGGAAAACCCCATATACTGAACAACATCCGGACACATAATGGAATCAACAATAAACGTGAAATATTCTTTTGGCCACACACCAACACAATCAGTGAACTATGGGAATAAAGAAACGGGATGAGCGGGTACCAATTTAACCAACGCGCCCTGAGATTGATGAGTCGTCCCTAAATTTGGGGACGACTCAATCTTAGGGCGCATTGGATGGAACTATATGACGATCTGTTTGCGGGTAAGGGTCTCCAAAAGTTTTACTAGTTACGTAGAAACTTTCAAAATGTTGACTCTTGTTTCAGTCATCCATGATTCATGATGTTCCACGCTCTTGATAATCTTTACGTACCATGACACTCTAGCGGAGACACAGATTTGGAAATGCCTCGGCAACCCTCTACAAAATGTCAACAATTAGGCACTCAAAATAAACTGTACATGAGTCAAACTTGCAAAATGAACCAATCGTGTTTAAATGCATACTGTGTTACTTGCTAGTCAGTAGCCATTCCTAATGTCTTCTGTCATCTTCATTACTGCGTTTTCTAATATGTACACCCCCACCATTTTGTTAACTTTGATCCATATGCAGCTCAAGAGAAATACATAGCAATTCAGTATTCAGAATATGTTATTCATCCTATATTATTTGATATGCAAACCGTGGAACGTTTGCCTGAGTTGTGTATCTAAATTTCAAATAGCAGGTAACGCATGCAATGTCCTTCCACTTGTGCGTCTTGGTTATGTAAATAATGTTCGCTTCTGTGATAGGAGTGAACAAATTGCTATTCATCAATATTGATGGTGAAATATGTGGGTTATACACTCACTGAACGTACGTAATGCTTTGCAAAGTTCACCTATGTACGACCTTTGATAACACCATAATTATGAATGGCTTACTCCTTGTCATCGTTTCAGCAGATCAATGTTCCGCAGAACTCACATTACTGTAGAAAAATTTGATACATACGAGAAGCAACTGATATCTGAAATTATTGGATATACGAGGATTTAACAGACTTAGAAACTAATTGTGGTGAGTTGACAACAACAATTGTCACTTTTTGTTTTGAATGGATTTGGTTTCTTTAAAGGTAACTGAAATGATTGGGGGTAGTCCTCAGCTTGGGATGAACTATTCCAAAATCAAGTAAACTATACAAGGATTATACTGTGAAAATGTTATTGTTAAAATTTGATTCGTTCTTAAAATAGGACTAACTTCCTTCATTATGTCTTGTTACAGACGAATCTGTTGTGTAGCTTTTTATGATCTCTATTTCTTTCAGGGCTCGAGAGAAAGAAATTACTATGTATGTTCATGCTTGATTCGGCTTAAATAAACAGATTCATAGTAAACCCTTCCAGCCATTACGTTACATTACACCCGGTGTACCCATTGGTACGTCTTTCAACCAGTTTGGTTCGAGAGCCTGTTTTTATATCATGTCAATGCCCAATCAGATGTAAAATCGGGCAACAGTCGTTATTCCGAAGGTTCGGTATTCCGTAGGTTCGAATACTCCGAAGGTTCGTTATTCCGAAGGATCGCTATTCCGAAGGCTCGACATTCCGAAGGTTCGTTAGTCCGAAAACGAAATAAGGCTCGATATTCCGAAGGTTCGTT
>JZLH01S0600335.1:0-20690 GCA_001188425.1 Eucidaris tribuloides
AATCTTTTGTACGGTGCTTAGAAAGGCTGGCAGCTGCTTCGATAAATTATCACTTGTTGGGATCCATCCCTCATACCTCCTTGGCAGCGGGCGTCGATCCGTGTTTCGGATTTGGGGCAAAATTGGAAAAAAATGTCAAAAATTTTCGGCGCGCTCCGCGCGCCAAATTGAAATATAAATTTGGAAAAATTTTCAATTTCGTATATTGATGTATTTTTATGCTAAGTTTAATGATTGTATATGTGCTTCTAAATGCGTTTTGAACAAAAACACCCTATAATCATACCATGAATTTTTGAAGTTGTCAAAATTATGGGTGGGGGGGGCAAATCGATATGTTTGCCACCCCCCAATGTTTTCATGGGGGGGGCATCGCCCCCCTGCCCCCCCCCCCAGGATCACGCGCCTCTGCTCCTGGTCTCATACAGATTATTATTCATAGGCCAAATTAGTGAGCAAGATAACCCGAAGAATCGTTCAGTGATGATACAAGCATGAAATTTGGCACACATGTAGAGTTAAGGTCGCTCTTTCAGAAAAGATCCTGGCCACGAAAAATCCAAGATGGCTGCCAGATGACATCATTATGAGATAATTGCCTGGTTTTTGTTGGATATGTGTCATAATTGAGTAAAATTTCAACTTTAAACTTGAGTGTGCAAAGACTCAATAGGATTTGAAGCCAGCAAAAGGTCAAAGGTCAGAGCAGGGGTCAATGACCTTTCTGATCACAATGTTAAGATTTTGGAGCAAGTTTCTATTATTTTCCATAATCTTGCCCTTTTTTGCACAATTGTGACCAAACTTGGGTGATAGATGTCTCATGGAAGCTGAAGGTCAATAACGGTCAAAAGGTCACCTTCAGGGTCAATGACCATTTTTAAACACAGGTTTATTTGTTTGAGCACGTTTCTATTATGGCCCATTACTTGCTCCCATTTGCACAATTGTGATCAAACTTGGGTGGTAGATGTCTCATATGAAGCTAAAGGTCACCGAAAGGTCAAAGGTCATTGGCAGGGTAAACGACCCTTTGAGCCCAATGTCAATTTTTGGGTAAGTATCTATTATGTCCCATAACTTTGCTCCCATTTGCACAATTGTGGCCAAAACTTGGTGTAGATGTCTCATAGAAGCTGAAGGTCACCAAGAGGTCAAAGGTCACTGCTGGGGTCAATAACCTTCTTGAGCCCAATGTATTTTTGGGGCAAGTTTAATTATGTCCCATACCTTCGCCCCATTTGCACAATTGTGACTAAACTTGGGTGGTAGATGTCTCATAAGAGAGCTAATATCATCGAAACGTCAAAGGTCATTGGCAGGGGTCAACAACCTTTTTGAGCCAGTGCTAAGTTTTTTAAAGCAAGTTTCTATTATGTCCCATAAAAGAAAAAAAAAATCCTGGCCACACAAAAAATCCAAGATGGCTGCCAGATGACCACATCATTATGATATATGGCCAAGTTTTTGTGATGGAATTGAGTTAAAATGTTAATTTTAGACCTTTTACCTTGCCAACAGTGAAATAATTTAAAAAAAAAAAAATCGATATGGCTGCTTTTTCTAAGATGACGCCAAATACCGATGTCATGCAACTACACATATCGTCGTCGATATGTCGAGATGTTTGATTGATCCAACCACTCTATTCAGAAAAGCATATGGCATTATTTTGTGTTAACCCGTTTATTCACAAAGTAAACATAAATCTGAACAAGGTAACAGTATCTGCCGCAAATAATCTCTCAATAATCTCTTACAAACTCTTCAAATGACATGACAAAGAGCTGATTAAAATGTATATTCAGGAGTCTAGTTCATCCAAAAATATATTTAAAACAATCATTTACCCCAGTGTAATCTGCATTCTCCAACCTTGAACATAAAAGTTAATTGGTCCACTACATGAAAATCAAGAGTTAACGCTGATGCAATTAAAGTATTAAATCCCCTTCCCTTCCCCGATCTTGAACCTGAGAGATCCTCTCTACGTTTCCTTGAATTCGAAAAATAAATATCAAATTAGGTAATTTGTTTTCTTATTTGAATAAATACTTCAACTGGTATAACACTTTGAAAAGAAAGCCTCTAGCATAAGAACTATGATGAGTGTTTCACCCATGGAGATCCACTATTCACCTTCCATCCTCATTCCTTAGCAACGTAACTGACGTAAAAATGGCCGATCATTCAAACTTTATATTCCAACTCAAAGTAATAACTAAAAAAAAATAATTCTAATCTTAACCTCACTGTCCGAATTGAAATGCTAAACTACCCTTTTACTATCCATTGATCAACATCCACCTTGGTGCCTGACAAATTTAATCACAGGAGCAACTGTAAAGCGGAGTGTAGCTTAGTCCATTCTTCACACATCTGCATCTTCTACATCATTCCTTTTAACCATAGGAAAAGTGTCGGCTTCCTCAACCCGCCCATAACAATAGAACTACCTGTGTTTTTTAAACCCCCAATTTTAATTCTTACCTTCTGGGCTCCCATCTTGCTGTAAACTACTGGTGCTGTTCACCCTTAACCCATCTCTTGATCTTACGGAATAACATTGACAATGTTAATCAATTTTCTGATTTAAGGAAATCTAATCTCTACTGGCGTGGACCATTTTTCACTAAAAAGGCCACTTTTTGGTTATCTTGACACGTGAATTAAACTTCGACAAAATAAACCGACCATAAATACAGAAATTAATGTTCTGAAAACAAAACGAGCCCAGACAAATATATTTCTAATAGAGCACATAGAAAAGTAGCATTGGCAGCTACGTTGTCACTACGGTAAACAAGGAACAAGGTGATGGCCAAATGTGTCTCGCCCAGTTTCGCATACATACAACTTGCTAAAAAATGTCACACTGGGTTCAAAAGGTTTTGACCCCTGTCTGCGAACCTTTGACCTGTTGGTGACCTCCAGGTTCGTATGAGACACCACCACCCAAGTTTGGTCACAATTGGGTGAAAGGGGGCAAAGTTACGGGACATAATGAAAAGTTGCAAAAAAACACATAACATTTGGCTCAAAAGGTCTTTCACCCCTGCCAGTGACTTTTGACCTTTTGGTGCATTCAGATTCCTATGAGACATCTACCATCCAAGTTTGGTCACAAAGTATGCAAATTATGCAAAGTTATGGACCATAATAGAAACTTGCTCAAAAACTCAACATTGGGCTCAAAAAGGTCATTGACCCCAAGGTGACCTTTGACCCTTTAGTGACCTTCAGCTCCCTATGAGACATCTACCACCCAAATTTGGTCACAATTGTGCAATTGGGGGCAACATGATAGAAATCGCTCAAAAACTCAACATTTGGCTCAAAAAGATCATTGACCCCAACGTGACCTTTGACCTTTTGGTGACCTTAAGCTCCTTAGACATGTACCACCCAAGTTTGATCACAATTGTGCAATTGGGGCAACATGATAGAAACTTGCTCAAAAAACTTAACATTGAACTCAAACACACACACTCTGTCAAAATGACCTTTGACCTTTTGATGACCCTTTGCTCCCCATGAGACATCTATCCCCAAGGTCAAAATTGAAATTTTACTCAATTTTGACCCACATCCAACAAAAACTTGGCAAATATCTCATAATTATGTTGTCACCTGGCAGCCATCTTGGAAAATGGCCGCCATCTTGGATTTTTTTTCGTGGCCAGGATCTTTTTCTGAAAGAGTGACCTTGACTCTATATTCCCACCAAATTTCATGCTTGTATCTTCAACTGAACGATTATGGCTCAAAATCGCTTTTATCTGCTCCACTAAATAGGTGAATACTGCAATAATGCCATCGAACTGAATAAGTTCAGTGACGATGACACTGAAACAAGACACAGTTAGCGTGTTGTGTCATTTTCAAATACTAGGTAGTTACTGATCTTGAAATTTCACACATTTGTCATCCATAACCAACCTAAGGGGAAACGTAGTGGTTTGAGAGGAGAGAGGCTGCCAAAAAGAAACTGTACCTTTAAATAACTATCTAGCTATCTAGTTAGGTATTCGGCATTCAAGAACAGAGAAGGGTAATAATAACATTTGTGTTGAGGGGCCCACTGGTAGAGCAGTGTATTTGACTAAAGTGGCTACCCTGTGTAAACAAGACGTTATTATTATTATTATTATTATTAATATCATTATTATTATTATCATCATCATCATCATCATCATCATTTTAAAATGGATATCACCAAGGCTGTTTCAATAGTCCCCCATTTGTAACCAAATCACATTTCATCCATAGTATTGTCAAATATAACAAACTTAGAGACATTTTTTAAAGTGCAAGCGTGGCTAATATTTAACGAGTGCGTTGCTTTATTGTTGTGAAGAAATGTTACGGTGTTGGATGTGTAAGAAAATATTCTGGTAATACACATGCATGCACATTTTACTTTGGATCCTTTCCCACACCCATCTAAAGGAAGTATAATCGATACGAAAGATGACCTTATACAATTGAAAAATTTATTGTTGTAGAAGGAAAGATAATGAACAAGACAAATTTCCCCTCCCTTTTTTTGGTACCCGTACTTTTACTAACCTTTTTCATTATGTCATTCTTTGTGTATATTTCTGAACTTGCAGCCACTCCATGTAAACTTACTATTCCAAAGAATAGCGCAGAAGAAGAGCGTATACGATTTGTGTTCCCCGAGTTTACCAACCTACCATTTACGATGAATTTTTCTGTCCAGAGCTCAGAAGGACCGAATCTTTACTTCATTTCTAATCCGTTTAATTGGACGAACTACTACCACATTCGTAAGTTTGTTCACGAATAAATGCACTTTGTGGAACCCCGTTTCAAGAGCCAATTCATACGAACACAGGTTAAACATTAATTAAATTTCATTTATGGTGCTCCCTCTTGCGGTAAACAAAATTAGGCTTGCTGCCTGTCGGTTACTGAATAATACTAAAATAATACTAAAATAATACTAAAATAAAGCAAGTGTTCTCACAAACTCCTTCTGACGGCACAGAATGGGGTCAGTTAGCTCCACATACTCGAAGCAACATACATTCAGCTCACTGAACCCATTCATTGCAGAGTCTGATCTTTCTGCTGAAGTATAATTCAGCCTAAAACTAGCAGGCGGGGGGGGCATAATGCCCCCGCCCCCGACGAATTTCGCGATTCCGCTGCCGCGCGAAATTTTTTGACCGCGCCGTTCACCGGCTTTTTACTTTCAAGTCTCATGCATCATTTAAGACAATTTTCGAAAAATATCGGACGTACCTTTACGACGCTGCGCGACTTTTCGTACAAGCATGCAACACTAAAATTGCTCAAAACGTGATTTTGTGTACAAAATCAATGCAAATTGTGTTTTCAGCCAAAAATCATAAAGGTATGATTATTTTTACTTTTACTGGCTGAAATGGATTAAGTTTATGCTGTTTATGATCGCAAAAGTGTCTCCGACAAAGTTCATCAAAAAAACAAAAGGTTGAAAAAACAAGAAATACATAAGAAATTCACAAAACAAGAAAATACATAGGAAATTAATTCTGATTCAGCAATTTTTTTTAGATAATTGTTAGAAATGTCAAAATGAATATTTTCCCCAAAAAATATCATTCTACTAGCTATTGTAAGCGAGATATAGGCAAAAACATAATTTCATACACTTATTTGCATAATTAATTACTGTTAAAAAATATTTCAAAAATCATTTTTTTTTGAAAATTTAACTATACAGTCTTGTAGTTTACATCCAGCTCTATGCGCGTGCAAATTTTCGCGGCGATCGCGCGATCTGCGACCGAGATCTCAAGGGAGGGGGCCATAATGCCCCCCCCCCCCGTAATAAGTAGACCAATAATAGCCCGGTAGTTTTAGGGTTAAACACCTTATAAACGCTTTGTATGCTATATACTGTAAAATATAGTCAAAATATCTGGAGTCCTCCCCCCCCCCACCCGAGATTTCTCATTATTATATATTTAAAAAAAGACATTCAGAATCTGTTATTGGTGTGATATAACATTTAGGCCTAAAGCTTTCAAAAAAAAAACACGCGAAAAATAAATTTATGCTTTAACACCGTTTTGTAAAATGGTAATCACATGTGTATCGGTTATCATAATTCCAATATCAAACTCAATAGATAAGATTCGTTACAATGTCTTTTATTACCGGTTTTATATACTCAATAAATCTGAGTCTACCTCGTGGTGCTTACTATCTCGCTTTATTTTATACCATAGGTTTAGGTATAAACAAGGACAAGGCTAAGGCAATACGTTGTCTTTCAAACTCTCACTGTCTGGGGAAAGCCACTGCACTGGGATTTGAAGTGAAGAAAAACTCTCTTCGGCGATTCGTGGCAAGTTTTTACGGCAACGGACACCTGAATCTGCGAACTGATGACAAAAACGACAGGAACCAATCTCGCCTGGACTACCAAGACCCGAAACCTTTTGACGTCACCACACTTGGTGTTGGCCTTGGAGAATCAGGGGGTTCCTGGATCTTTCATGACTACTGTAACTAGATAAAAAAAATAAAGTGAAAATAAATAATACATAAACAAATAAATACAAATGAAACTAGAAAATAAATTTTGAAAAATCTCGCCTGGACTACCAAGCCCCGAACCCTTTTAACGTCACCGCACTAGGTGTTAGCCTTACCGAAGCAGGGGGGCCCTGGGTCTTTCACGAATATTGCAAATAGATAAGGAAAATAAAATAAATAAAATAGATTAAATAAATTAAAATGAAATAAAATAAAGCAACACATATATGAATACATAAGATAGATATATAAATTATACAGGGTGGCCCAGAAAGAATGCTACGAGTATGATCGCTAATTTCGTCAGCATTATTGGCAAAATGTCATTAATTTTTATTTTGTTGGTTAGAACATCCTTTTTCCAATAAAATGATTCCAAGATCATTAATTTTGAGTAAGGCGTTTTGATTTTAGGGCCATTTTTCGGAGGCAATGCAATTTCTCAAATTAGCAATTTTTTCAACAGCGGCGGTCATTGGAACGCCTAGATATTCGGCCTCTGGGCTTGCCATACCATCCGCACACCATACAAACCGCGATGACAATGAAGGTGTAGCTAGCATCGTCTTCTTTATGAAAGCGAGGGCATTCCAGGCTTTCATAAAAAAGCTACATCTCCATTGTATAGAAGCCAACGGGTTAATAAGGCGTTAATGTTATCCGAGTTATACCTCATCTAAAAGAGCAGAGTCTGCTCTTTTAGATGAGGTATAACTTATATAGCTTGTTGAGCATCAATTTAAAAAAAACAAATATCAAACTTTGATATCTGAGTTACGTAGTGGTATGTAAATGAACCACACCCTAGACATGGGAACACAGAAGTTTGGAAAGTTATGCTGCCTCTGACTAGATATGCATGAATGAACAATTTCCACTCGGGTGGAGGATAAAATAGCCTGTTATTCTCCATCATGGTGAATGACCTACCGAAAGTTGTAAACAATTGTAAAATAACGTTATATGCGGACGACACAGTCCTTTTCTGTAGTGGTAATAATATGGTTGGCCATCGTGCCCATTATTCGCGTCATCAATACGTATCACGGCGTCAGATATGTATCCCAATTGACCAATCAGCAGCCTCACACAGTAGATACGTATCCGAAAATAGATACGTATCCCAAACAGTCTGATACGTATCACCCGTGTTTAAGATACGTATCTGAAGTTCTAGATACGTATCCTACTGTTTGGTATACGTATCAGACAGTTTTGAGATACGTATCCCATTGTTTTGGGACACGTATCCCAATGTATCGGGATGCGCATCTCCCGTATCTCATTTTGGGATAAATATCACGGTTAGTTCCGTGATACGTAACCAAACCGGCTATACACAACTCGACTTCCAGACGTTTTGACCCTTGCTAACCCGACCCTCTCGCTGATGGCGCTCTTCGACGAAGCTCGCACGATCATTCTGGTCTGTACGAAAGGACATGAATTCGATGAGAAATTAAGTTTCAGTTATGTCCATATAGTACACTTTGTGAGATGACACGATACACGTAAATATCTACGGATGTGACAAATAAATTCTTATAAATTGTTTTGGTCAAGAAAATGAACAAATTATCGAGTATAAATCGCTCGCGCTCGCTGGACGGGCGGCTGTACCCTTTTCCCTAGCCGGAGTAGCAGACGGATATAGTCCCTGCATTTGCTCTTGATCAAGCTCGAGAAAATCGGGTTTATGATAATTACAATAAAATTAATTGAATTAACATCCGGAAGTTCGAGGGTTCGAGCCCCAGCCAGGTCATGGCAAACACTTTTTAAAAATGGTACCTTCTGCTATCTAGTTAGGCATTCGGCATTCTAGAACAAAGAAGGGTAACAATAACAGTTGTGTTATTCAGGGGCCCACTGATAGAGCAGTGTATTTGACTAAAGTGGCTACCCTGTGTAAATAAGACGTTATTATTATTATTATTATTATTATTATTATTATTATTATTATTATTATTATTATTTGACTAATGATAATAATGATAATTTAGAATAGTTAACATACTATAGCTTTTCTCGTTCATTTTCAACCAGTTTAATAACATCTCTGATCTGTTTAACATTGTTTTCGCAAAGTTTTGTTAATTACCGTACACGTTTAATTTGTCGGTTACAGTTGCAGAGCGTTCGAGCGTAAAAATAATTTTGCCTTTTTGAAACCCTTTCAGTCAAAATTGTATTAAGTTTCGTCTCCCCATTCAAGTCCAAAAGGATGTATATATTTCGGGCGGGGGGGGGGAGGGGGGATGCCGTGGATTTTATCATTATTCCTCTATTCTAATTACCATCTTACATGTAGTGAGACATTTAAAATCACACACAAACCTACATTTGAATATTGTTTAGCGAGTAAATGCTTCTTTAACTCCGTACTCTGTCATTACTTTGTAAACTTGTTGAAAGACTAAACGTCGTGTGTCATATCACTAAACTTTGGTGTCCAAGTTTTAAACAATAAAGTGTCAATAATATACACATCCGAGACACACTTTCTAAACAAAATTTGTACAGTATACGTGAAAAATCATACACATTCATCCAGATCCACACTATAATAATACACTGTCTCACATACAGCTAAATAAAAAAAACAGTGCATGGGACCAATTATTTGTTCCTAATACTCGAACAACCTTTGGAAATCGTTCCTTGCTTCCCATGGCTCCATCACTTTGGACTAAACTTCCGGATAATGTTCGCAACGTGGACAGCCTATACTTATCAAGAAAATGTGAAGGCATATTTATTTTGCTGAATTGGTCTTTCTCGATTCTTATTAATCATTGCTTTTGTATCATTTTATTATGATGCATTTGATCACCTTTTTATGAGATTTCGTCGACTTTCAATTCAGCTTCATATCGCGGAGAGCAGAACGTCTAAATTATTTTAGACGTTTAGTTTAGTCGTTTGACTTTTAGCTTAGTCATTTGGCAGCAGGTTTCAATATTTGCAATGATCGATTTTCATTATGATTCGTCCCGGGTAGCGAACAACAGACAGATGTTTAGAATAAATTCGTCTTTGTTCAAGAAAATTCAAACAATTGTCATCCCAGTTGGTGTCATACGTATAGTAATGTTCCGTCTTCTTGTTAAGCAGTATGTTATTGTGCTATCATAGTGCCGTTTCATGTCTGGACGGCTTGTTTTTATTTATTATTGGCTTCCAGTTAAACAAATGGACTGTAGAGCATTGATCAAATAACGCTTTAGAAAAAATACGTATTCTCTAGACTAGATTTGAAAAATAACTTTAAAACTAATTAAGATGAAGTTGCTGATAAGAAAATATATTTTTTCTGCAATCTTATTAGCGCATTGCTGGCTGAGATAATCGACTACTGTAATTAATAAATGAACTCAATCAAGTTCCTCAGTCTCATTCGTAGAAGAAGGGATCACCATCAATAGCGATTTCACAGACACGTACATTACTTGCTAGATCAGTCTTACAGCTATGCTATTGATATATATGAAGGCCTGTGGCTCACTTCGGAATGTACTGTTGAATGTATTCTTTTGAATGTATTTAACAAAGGCCATTCACGCAGTCCTCCATTATTAATACAATAATTTCGCTCAAATGCCTCACCGAATTTCTTATTCAGTTTTCAAACATCTGGGGTTTCACAAAAGCATTGTGACTACATAGGTTGTCAAGCACTCCCAAGATTGCGAACGAGGATATGACGGAGTGACATTCCAGCCACGTAATTTATTTTTGCACACGCTAAAAGTCCCCGGTAGTTTGTACACTGCTAAAACGTACTTGGTCACGTAATTATAATTAACTGTCATAATTAATTAATTTTCTCCAAACGCGCACATGGTGTATTAGGAAAACAAACCCGATTTACGGGTAAATAATCATCATTGGGTATATTTGTAAAATACCATTAACAGGACAGTGGACTATGGAAAATCACGATTAAAGATCTTGCCCTATTACAGTCCAAAAAGACTGTCTTTAAAATTCTTCTTTTTATGTGCCGCCGCGGCACATTCCATGACCACGGCGCGCCGTGGTCATGGAATTACTCCTGCCCTTGCATATCTAACTGAATTGTTAAAAGTTCTAATCGGCCTCTCCGTTCCAGCAACAATGTTCTTTACACTCAGTCTGTTGTCAAAATATAATAGGGCTAAGATCTTTCTTTTCTGGTGGATCACGATTGTGGAACAATCTACCGGACGAAATAAAATTATCTACATGTACCTCCGTGACACAATTAAATCTAACTTGAAAACTCACATCGGCTGTAAATGTGATACGTTCTCCTGTGTGATGTCTCGTACTCACGCTATGGGCACCTCTTACGTGGATTTCGGCGCATTATAAAATTTCATTATTATTATTATTATTATTATTATTATTATTATTATTATTATTATTATTATTATTATCAGTAGTAGTAGTAGTAGTAGTCGTAGTAGTAGTAGTAGTCGTAGTAGTCGTAGTAGTAGTAGTAGTAGCAGTAGTCGCAGTAGTAGTAGTAGTCGTAGTAGTCGTAGTAGTCGTAGTAGTAGCAGTAGTAGCAGTAGTAGTAGTAGTAGTCGTAGTAGTCGTAGTAGTAGTCGTAGTAGTCGTAGCAGTAGTAGACGTGTCGTGGCCGAGCGGTAGATCGCTCGTCTCCCAATTCAAGGTTAGTGGGTTCAAGCTCAGCTACTGCCCGGCACGAATGCCCTTATCTACATCGCTGCTTACCACCCAGGTGTATAAATGGGTACCCGGTAGGATGGGAATGTTTATGTTGAATGATTAGCATGTGCGCGCCTGTAAAATGGCGACTGGCTGGAATGCTCCCTAGTGCTGGATTGAATCAATGTATCCAGTTACCGGGGTAATAATAATGTGGAAGCGCTATGATACTTTGTGGATAGCGCACTATAAGAACCCGTTATTATTAGTAGTAGTATGCGATTTTTTATTTGTGATTGTTTTGGGGTCTCGATAAGTGTTTATGGTTATTCACGAACACTGTAGTTAGAAAGTGATAGCAAAGATGTGTTTGATAGAAAAATGTAGTGTATAAATTGAAATTATGTGGTTAGAGTAGCCTGCACCGTAAGTTAACTAAATGATTACAAGAACATGTGTTTTTACTGTGTATGCGTGTTTGTGCTTTTAATGTAATGATGACTATTAGAAAAGGGTAGAAATAACAAAAATCCATATTACCACAAAGATATTATTTTTACTCTTATAAGAGAAACGAAACTAAATGAAATTCTGGCGACGCTGCTGCAAAAAGACGAAATGATTTTTGCACTCGAAAGCTCAGTGACAGTGACCGACGAATTGAAAATGTAGTTGAGGAAACTACACGAAAATAGTGTTGAACATATCGTTGTTAAACTGGTTAAAAAAATGAAATTAGCATATTATCGTACTGGTCATCACAAGACAATCTGAATTAGAAATGTTCATTGTTAGATGAAAACAGTTTGAAAATGGCCGGGAAAACCCATTGCCTATTGCTTTTCTTTTTATTTCTACTTCCCATCAGTTAGGTTTGTCATAAATATTTTTTTTGTCCGATAACAATCAGGAGAAAACAGCAAACGCTCTGAGTAGCTTGTAACTAGATTTAGCGCTGTATAAAAACTATTATAAACTGCCTTCATATATTCTTGTTCATTGATTGGTTAAAAGTATGTCACATGATGAAAAATAAACACACTACCGTGCGAGTCTGTGAAAAAGTACTATTTACGGATCCGTAAATAGTACTTCAAAGTCGTAAATAGTACTTCCAAGCCGTAAATAGTACTTTTCTCGCAATCTGATTTGCTCCACGATTTGTTCGACCTGTCGACATTTAGCCAATCAGAGGTTAGCTCATGCCAGCAGCGAATATTCACCGCACACCAAAACCACTAAAAAAAACACAGGAAATATTGAGTTTTATTATGAAATTTAAACACTGGTGCCACACTATTGGAAAGGTATGTAATTCCCTGTTGATATTATGCATTTTACTCATTAAATCATGTCCTAGTTTTTTCACAATAAACTTTTATATATTTTGTCGTGCCGCTCCCTGCGCGTTGGCAGCGCAAGAGCTACAGCTATGCTACGCATGTCACGATTGCACAGTAGCGGGAATGCCGGAGCGAATGTCAAATATCTGGCTCATTTCGTGTCGCCGATAGCATAACAAACTGGACGTCTTGGAAATTTGAACACTGGTGCCATAAATGTAACACTATCGGAAGGGTATGTAATTCCATGTTGATATGCATTTTACTCATTAAATCATGTCCTAGTTAAATAAACTTTTATAGGCTATATTTTGTCGTGCCGCTCCCCGGGGGGGGGGCAGTGCCATTGCAACGTGTACACCATGCGCGTGTGAAAAACGCGTAAAAAGGGTTATTTTTCACGGTCGGACGATGTACGCGCGTACCGTCGAAAAGGGTATCAAAATCGCCAAAATCGGGAAAAAAGGTATACTTTTAACAGAAGGCTTACTTGAAAAGGGTATCTTTTCAGACTTGAATACTTGTTTAGGGTATTCTGAGATCGACTTTCAATTACGTGTTTAGGATCCATTTTGAAAGTCCGTACACGCGCATGGTGTACACCTTGTAATGACACTGGCCCCCGGGTGCCGCTCCGGCCCTGCGGCGGTGGCAGCGCAGGAGCTGCAGCTACACATGCTACGATTGCACAATAGCGAACTTCCGGCAGCGAATGTCAAATATCTGGCTCATTTCGTGTCGCCGATTACCGTCATCGGCAGATATTAGTTGGGAATAATGAAATTAAATTGTTTGCTATAAAATGACTGAGTGTGAATTGTGGGTTAGCAACAGATTACGCCCGACGCTATATTATTCCACGAACTTTCGGAACTCTTGCTTCATAGTCTATAGGTAAAGAACACGCTGCTCGTCAAGCTACGTTGTGTGGCTACACTGGATAGCGCGCATGTTTATTGCGCGTGTGACCCGGGTTCGAATCCCACGCTACATTTCTGCTTTCAAAATAACTTTTTTACTTTTTTTTATTCATTAATGTCTTGGGGGTACAAGCACTATCCTGTACGGTCAGTAACGTTAGTCGTTGCTTACATGTATTTAATTGTGAATAGTGATCTATAATAAACGTAAGTCAGCTCTAACATTAGTTAACGCCGAGTTAACGTTAACGTTAATTGCGTAGCCGTAGGGTCTACATTTATTGAAATCTTTTAACCAATCAATAAACAATGAATATATAAACTACATTTATAAAACAAATATGTACGGCCTTCATTCAAGGCTCTAGTTTAAAATTATGGTCCCTCGGTGACTGCAGTAGTACTATTTTGCTTCGGGACTATACGCCCCTCAGCAAAATAGTACTATTGCAATCACCTCGGGCCCTATAGTTTTAACTAGAACCACTCATGGCCGTACATATTTGTATACTATGTACGAAACTTTCTTGGATATTCTTGAACAAAGACAAATAATGTGTTAGTCATTCGCTAGCCGGGGCGAATTATAATGAAAATTGACCATTCTGAATTGAAAATACCCCGGAAAATACATGTATTTGAAACTCACTGCCAAATGACGATTTGAAAAGGCAAATGGCTAAACTGAAAGTAACATTATACATCTAGGTGTCCACACAATTTCTGAAAATCATGACAAAAATGGCCGAAACCTACAGTAGAGACTGATAACTTCGGAGATGAAGCAATAGTTAGGCGAGTGAATTAACATCGATAGCGTGACATATGAACGATACATGCATGGAAGGATACTGGATATTAACAGGTGGGTTGATGAGTAGAAAGATGGATGTATGCAGGCGCGACAGAACACTTTTAGTTTTGGAGGGGCAAAATCTCGATGGGGGGGGGCACATGTTATATGACAGTGTGAGATCCTCGGCAAGGGAGCGAAGCGACCGAGTGGGACCAGGGGAGGGTGTGGGCAGGCGCGGTTCTAAAGCAGACATTTTAGGGGTCTACTATAATTGGCTTGACGGAAACATGCGATGGAGCGTAGCGACCGAACGGGGGGAGGGTGTGGGAGGGTGTGGGATAGAAAAGGCGCGATTCTAGGCATGGTAAATACATATTTTAAAGGTGAACCTTCTGAAACTTAATAGGGATAATCATTGTAGTCAGTTTTTAAAAAGATGTAGAGGAAGTATGAATTGGGTAGTCATACTTCCGAGGAAACGAAGCGACCCTGCGGGTGGAAGGGGATACCCCTCCCACGATTGGTCTTTTTGAAAATACGTATAAAAAAGACGTGATTCTAGGCATAAATACGTAATATTTAATAAAGATAATTGGGGATTGTGTACCGTAGTCAGGTTTTCAAAAAGACGTACAGGAAATATGTGACAAATTGGAATTTAGTAGTCGTACAATTCCAGGGTGGTATCCCCCTCCCCGACAGGAACTTTTGAAAATACGCATAGCAAAGACGTTTTATTCTAGGCATGGTAAATACATATTTTGACTGTTGATTGGGTATACATGCGAGAGAGCGAATCAACCGAGCAGGGGAGGGTGGGAGGCAGATTCCCCCTCCCACGGCAGGAAAATGTTTAAAATAGACATAGAAAAGACGTGATTCTAGACATGGTAAATACATATCTTAAATGTATATTTTATAAATAGGGACTTTCGTAAAAATAAAGTATTGCAGTCGCGTTTATAGAGCATTAAAAACAAATTTCTGGGGAATTAAACATATAACTTATGAAAACTATTCATTTTACTAAGTACGAGCAAAACGAGCGAGCGCTTCAAAATGTATACAGATTTTCACGTCTGATCAATTAATTTTTGTATTATTTATATTTAGATAACAGAAATCATATTTGCCATGCAATATCCTTTTAGAAACATTTATTTATACACATTTATATACGCGAACGACCCGAGCGAGAGCTCAGAATCGTCGTAAATTTTCATTTCTCATGAACGTACAATGTATGTAAGTGATGTGTGCTTATTAGCCAATATATTCTTCGAGCAATAGAGATATCATTTACATTGGTGAGCCATATTCCCTTTGCCATTTGGTTTTAGTCTGAATTGCATTCATTAAAAGCTTAAACGTGACCGCATTGTTCGAGCAATGAAAAATATTCTTATATTGCTAGAAAACTTAGAAGAAAGGGGAAAATGAAAAGGTTTACTAACGGTACGTTTCACGTCGAAAGACGAGAGGCCACCATCTATACACTAAATCTGTTTAGAAGTGTAAGTGCCCCTAAGGGGCGAACATTATGCATTTTTCAGTCATAAAATTGACGATTTTCATACAAGAAAATTGCCCTTATTACTCATTTTGGTTTTTAATACTTTAATTGATTAATTATGTTTTACCTTTCAGGGGGGCACATGGGGGGGGGGGGCAAAACTCGTTTGCCCCCCCCCCAAAAAAAACTACGATAGGGGGGGGGGCAAGCTATAAATATGCAATGATTGATTCCTAGTGAATCAGCATTCATATGTGACCATTTTGAAGTTCGATCTTTCCATGACTGTATTTATTTGATTTTATTGATCTCCAGGTGCAAAGTTTGCTTTAGATGTACTTTGATTATTACAGTGTGTCTCAAAAAAATTGTGCAAGTGAAAACCCCCCTCTTCGGCAATTAGAAAATACTCTTGTGACATTATGCTTACGTCAACGTCAAGTGGCATAGTCCTTAGCTTTCAAATACCGTTAGTTTTGTTTAATTAGCTTGTCTTATCTTGAGATATGTTAATTTGAATAGGAAAAGGGTAAAATCGCAATTGTGCCACTTTTACAAAAGTCCCGAGTAAAAGTGACACAATTGTGATACACCCTTTTATTGTTTCAACAATCTCGAGATTAAAACAAGCAAATGAACAGAACAAATGGCTTTAAAAGCTAAGACTTTGCCCTTTACGGTGATGTAAGCATAATGTCACTAGAATATTTTCTAATTGCCAAAGAGGGCGCTGTTTACTTGCAGAATTTTTTTAAGACATGCTGCAGCACGTCTCAAAAAATTGTTCAATGCATAGCGCCTCTTTGACAGTTAGAAAATACTGCTGTGACACATGTTTACGTTAACATCAAGGGCAAAGGTCGTAGCTTTCAAATTCTGTTTGTTTTGTTCAATTTACTTGTTTTGATCTCGAGATATCTAGTAAACAACAAAATGGTGGAATCACAAATGTGTCATTCTTACGGGAAGGGACCTGGTGCTATATTGACTGTAGTAAAAGTGGCACATTTGTGATTTTACCACTTTGTTGTTAACTGAACATATCTCAGGATTAAAACAAGCAAACTGAACAGAACAAACGACATTTGAAAGCTGAGACTATGCCCTTGATGGTGATGTAAGCATAACGTCACAAAAATATTTCCTCATTACCTAAGAGGGCGCTTTTGACTTGCACAATTATTTTTGAGACACACTGTACATATATAATTTGTTAACTATTGGTATTTCTATGTATTTTTGAATTTGTAGTTTTGTGTCCAATGTCATTTTGTGAAACGTTTAATCAATGCCTTCATTTTAATGTTACGTCAGATGTACATAAATTACACGAATTCATATCTCCGGTTGAACATGTTTGTCAAATTCCTGAACAAAATTATTATACACCTCACGATTTCAATGCATTTTAAAGTCTAATTTTAATCAAAGAGAATATAATTCGTATTTTACTTGCATGCATTTTAACTGCGGAAGTCTTTCACATAATTATGATAGTATAGAATCCTTTCTATGTTCTTTAAATGTGCAATCGAGTGTAATAGGATTAACTGAAACTTGGATAAATGATCAGTTCCCTTTTGATATGTATAGGCTGCAGAATTTTGAGTTATTGTGTAATGGCCGTAAATCAAGAAGAGGTGGAGGTGTGGGTATTTATATAAGAAGTGATATTATACATGAAAGAAGAAAAGATCTTGACATTAATAACACATTTATTGAGAGTATTTTTATAGAAACTGAATTATGTCACAAGAAGATGGTAATTGGAGTTATTTACAGACCTCCTAACCAATCTTTTGATGAATTTATGATACACTTAAGTTATATGTTAAATGTAGTTAGTAATGAAAATAAATTGTTCTATTTAATGGGAGACTTTAATATAAATTTATTAAATGTGGGCAATGTGCAATATGTAAATGAATTTCTAATACCATGTTATTAAATTCTATGTCTCCACTAATAAGATTTCCAACTCGCGTTATTGGAAACTCTGTGTCGTTATTAGACAATATATTTACGAATGATTCTCAATTAATTAAGTCTGGAATTTTTCTTAGTGACATAAGTGATCACTTTCCAATCTTTTGTATTTGTGACAAGTTTCAAATACACTCGGAATCAGAAGAAGGTGTTATATTTTGTAAATGTGAAATAAATGATCATAATATCAAGAAATTTTCTCTGTATTTATATAATTTGATGTGGGATTTTCATTGTTTTAGTGCTACTGAGAGTTACGCTGAGTTTTTAAATGTATTTTTAAAAGCTTATAATTTATATTTTCCCATTAAACGCAAAATTGTAAATAGTAAAAAGCGTCAGAATAAACCGTGGTTTAATGATGAAATTCGTAAATTGATAAATACGAGAAACCGTCTGTATAAGTTATATCTGAAAAATCCAACAGAGTATTGCAAACGCAAGTATAAGGAAAGTAGAAATAAAGTTGTGAATAAAATTAAATATAGTAAACAATGTTTTTATATGTCTGAATTAAATGATGCTGGTAATAATATGAACAAGATTTGGAATGTAATAAATAAGGCTATAGGAAAAGAAACTAAGAAATGTAATATAGATAGGATTTTACTTGATGATGTACGAATTACTGATAAACAAGCTATTCCTGATGTATGAAATAATTATTTTGTGAATGTCGGACATGATCTCAACATGAAGTTTATAACATGTGACAGTGCAGATATTGAAAAACATATTACTAGAAATGTTAAATCTGCTTTTTTCAAACATATTACACCTTCTGAGTTAACTGAAATAGTGAAAAAATTTAAAATGTAGTAATAGCCCTGGTTGTGATGAAGTTGTTATGAAAATCAATAAAAACGTTATTAATTATATTTGTGAACCTTTAAGTGCAATATTTAATGAATGCATGACTGCTGGTGTCTTTCCAGATGAACTGAAATTGGCACGAGTGGTGCCTGTTTTTAAGAGTGGATCTTCATCAGTACTAAGTAACTATCGCCCAATTTCAGTTTCAACAGTTTTCTCTAAAATTTTTGAAAAATGTATTTATAATCGTCTTTTATCTTTTGTACATTCATGTAATATTTTATCTCCCAATCAATTCGGTTTTAGAGAGGGACAAGTCATGCCTTGATAAACTTTGTTGAGAAAGTAGTTAGTGCAATAGAAAATAAGGAAATTTTGGTCGGCATCTTTTTAGATTTATCAAAAGCCTTTGATACAATAGATCATGATATTCTATTATATAAATTAGAACTTTATGGGATAAGGGGAGAAATCTTTTTTACAAATCTCTTTAAAAAAAATTATTTGAATAATAGAGTCAATTTGTATGTATGAATGGTGTAAAATCACAAACAATTTTTTAAAGTGTGGAGTCCCTCAAGGCCCTCCAAGTCTTTGACCTCATTTATATTCATTTTATACATAAATGACTTGTGCACTACATCTGAATTTTTAAAATTTATACTTAGTATGCGATAGACAATATATTGATATCTAATAGCTGGATCTAGTGCAATACAGTCAATTTTAGATGATGAATTAGTAAAAGTGTCAGGTGGTTTACGTCAATAAATTAATCGGTAAATGTGAACAAAACAAATTTCATTGATATTGCACAATAAATAATATAACTGGCAATCAATTATCAATAATCTAGGTCATGCCAACTACAACATGTTAGCTCAACTAAATTTTTTGGGAGTTTAATAGATGATAAATTGACTTGGAAACCTCATATTGATGTTATTTGTAACAATTATCAAAAAATTGCAATCTTTGGAAACTCGAAATCATTACCCGTACTGTGTAAAAATGTTACATCATGTATCATCTCTCCTTTTATTGATTATGGTAATCAGATTTGGGTAGCTGCAGCTAATGTCATTTTGACAAAATTTTTTAAACTCCAAAACGTGCATTCGCATTGTCTCACATTTCTGCCTTTTAGCCACATACGCCACCCAGTTTTCGTTCCTGAAATATCTGCCTGTACATAGATTCAATGCAATATCAATTGGGTATTTGTATGTATCAGCTGCCGATAAGAAGTTTACCTCTTACTCTTGCTGCAAGGATTTAAAGTAAACAGTACTATCCTACCATACTTCCACCAGGAATGCTAATAAGTTCACTTTTCTAAAGTTCCGGACATCATTGTGATTTAACTCATTTCACCAAGCGTCCATCGTTGGATCCATACCGGAAGACATTCGTAATGTAAATACTTTGAATGGTTAATGTGCAAATTCAAAAGGTTTTTATTTTAGAGAACAAAAAACCAAAAGATTTTTTTAATTGAATGTATGTCAAAAATGTAAATGGCATGTATCGTTGTTGGATGTTTTTATTTGTTGTTTGTTTGTATTGAGTATTTGTTTGTAGTGTACATGTAGCCTGATTAGTTTATTATGCTCATATTATCTTAGAGTTTTTTTTGTAATTTCATTTTATTCGGATGTTTTTCATATATATATTATGTTTGGTCGGGCCTCACCATAAGGATATCATCTCTTTTTAGCTGTTTCCCCTCAATTAATGTTTTCTGATAAAATGCTTACACTTATGTTTAAATGTCTGTATATTGTTTGTTGTATTCTTGGTTGTTTATCTGAGGAAATAAAATGAAATTGAATTGAAAACTGCCCCTCTGCCCCCCCCCCCACACACACATTTCCGGCCGCTTGGATGTATGGAATTATACGCAATAGGCAGTTAGATATATGGAAAAAAAATTAATGTGTCACAGATGAGCCTGATCATTTGTACGGACGGCACATTTAACAAAATCTGAAAGTTTAAGGGCTTGTAAAATTAATAGCAAAAATTTGTCAATTTGTGTATGGTTCATGCAAAGAGTATTACTGAAAATTGTGAATGGTTATAGAATTCGTTGTCATGGTACCTACTAAAGATAGATT
>JZLH01S0600338.1:0-19994 GCA_001188425.1 Eucidaris tribuloides
CAGGTCAATATTAAAAACACATCTGATGGAGAAGGCATATTCAATATAGTTCTTAAATTGTTATTTTAATTTGTATCTTATGTTTAATATCTTCAATTTTGTTTGTCATCAAGTTTTGTTAATTTTCTATATAATTGTAAAGCGCTTTGATATGTTTTTTATGAAAAGCGCTATATGAATAGAGTTATTATTATTATTATTATTATTTTATTATTGTTATTATTATTTTTATTTTTTTGATTATTATTATTATTATAATTATTATTATCATTATTTATTATTATTATTATTATTATCATTATCATTATCATTATCATTATCATTATCATTATCATTATCATTATCATTATTCATTATTATTATTATTATTATTATTATTATTATTATTATTATTATTATTATTTATTATTAATTATTATTATTATTATATATTATTTGTCTTTCAGTGACTTCATTATCCCACATACATAAACAAATGGCCTTTACCCACAAAAATATGACAATAGACATTCATAATACGGAAATGCGACGATTGTGCAAAGGAGGATGGTGGTATTGACGTGTCCACATCTCCAACTTAAACGGACGGTACCTATCCGGAAGACAGCTAAGCCTCCGTTCTCATTGTGGTTTGGAGTGCTTGGCACGGAGTATTACTCCTTGAAGTATGTCTGAAATAAGCCGCCCATCACCATGAACGCAGGAACACTCTTTGCGCATGATTGTGATTGTACTGATACGCTTCAAACACTGTTCCACACCACAGCACACAATACAACACCCACATACAACAAAAAGCGCCACAATACACACACCTACACACACATAGCAAAGACAACACACATACCACCACACCCACAACCACCACAGCACACACACACACACGCACACACACAAAGCCACCACACAGAGCACACACACAACACTCACACAACCGCAAGCACTACGCACACAGAAGACCGCTCACACGCCAACACACCCGCACGACACCCACATACACACACACACCCACACACACACACAAACACACCACAACAACGCACACACACCACACACACACAAACAAACCCACTAGCACACACACGCACACGCACACACACACACACACACACACACACACACACGCATAATTCAATGTTTAACTGATACGTATTTACACCCGTCATCAAAAATACACTCAATCAGCAATAATTCAGAAGTGTAACTATTCTTGAAAATTTGTTTCATTTACCGAAAATAGTACCTTATAGCTTATAAATTAATGATAAATTTATAAAATTATGAATTAATGTTTTGAATCCCCCCTATGCCTAGTGATGAGCTTTTTCTTCCATCTGTGTCTATGAATACTCTGTCAATACGTAGATTGTAACTTGCATACATTAATTGTTGCTATGTTTGGCAAGCCACTGGTAAGCTATCAAATTGTCAAGGGTAAACATTGTCAGAAATATATAGATAAATATATATACCTCAAGAAATCGATTTTTTTTTGTATACATTTCATCTGAGTGGTTGTTAATCACTTGAGAAAGTGTATTCTCGTGTACGTTCATTTGGGGGATAAAAGCGGGGAATGTATAGAACAGATTGAACACAAAAGAATAAAACAATGTTTTCATGTGTAACTCGTTGATCTTTAATCCACACCTAAAGAATCTTGCATCAGTATATAAATCATCAAAATTACACAAACGTAAAGTAATGTAACTACAACTTACTTTACAAGAAAATGTCAGGGAAGAGTTTCTGACGATTCTTCGTTTTACAGCTACAAAATGAAGTTTGAAGATTGTAAATAATCGTGACAGATGAGGGACGGACCCTCAGGAATAGAGTGTCGAAGCGTTACGTCATTCTGGTTCAGAAATAGTGTGAACAATGGCTGAACCAGTTGCAGTGTGTCGCACTAATAGGAAAGTCAGATTTGGTTCATCTTTTGTCCCCATAAATTTCTAAACAAGTTTGACATCATCAATTCGGTACTTTAATGACGCGTACAATTATTGATAAGCATTTCATGTTTATTGCACAGGGAAACGCCTTCACACAAGATCGCTTTACCTGAAAGAAATTTTGTCCGTTTATAAAATTAGTTTGGCTATAAATGTTCTGGGCCCGAAGAAATTTTCTCACCATTAGCAGACTTTCGTTATGCACAACACCGTAAATGAGTTGTCCCAGCAACTCAAGAGACTTTGTCGTTGTTTTGATGTTGTTGTTTGCTGGTCAGGTAAAAAATGAGGGATACTTATTTCACCCCTTTGTGAAATTTGGTATTTAACTTGATATCGCATTTTGAAATATAATGCGCTGAAATGTCATAATTTTTCACTTGGTTACTACACTACTTAGAGAAAAATTCTAGAAACAATGAAAGCATGACCGTAGTACTTCTTCATTAGTACACCAAATATTCAAATAAACGTAATAAAACGGTTATTACAAAACGATTTTCAATTGCAATTAAGACAGTATAATGACAAATAATATAGTTTTAGTGACCATAATATGCACCCTTTGCACTTATTATTGTAATTACATCGAAAGACACTGAGATACAAAATGTTCACTTGTTCTTGAACACAAATATTATAAAGTTCTCCTCAGACAATCTTTTTTTTTATATGTAATGTTTTTAGAAGAAAATCTATAGCTTTATTTGTCGAAAGTAAAAGTACATGGCAAATTACAACACTAAAAAAACAAACGATTTTCAAAAAGTTTCGCACATCAAAATAAGCATTCATTATTCATGACAAGCAAATATCGATGTTTGTATTGCCATTTTTGCCATTTGTTGTCAATTTATTGTTCCTAGTATCTGCACAGATATCCACAAATACACACCGAGAAGTTTATCGGTACCAGTAAAAATTCCACTTGAGCAAAATATTTAACATAAAATTAGTCATTAAATGCAATAAACAAATAGTGACGTAATATAGTAATATAAATGCTAACTTAACAAAGTGTGTCTCTTTTTACCTCAACTTATGGAATGAATTTCCAAAGTAGTAATATATCCGAACAATATTGACATCGTTTAAGATTTTTGCAAAAAGTATATTAATCTCATTCTTTGATGTATAAATGATTTATTATCATCCTTCAAAACCAGTTGCAATAATCAAAATGTATTATTAAATTTTTTCTATATTTTAAATTTTTATCTGTAACTACACTATTTTCAGTGGCTTACTGTCTTTACGTTTTGACAATCTATTCAACCCTTTTCATTTTACGATTACATTTTTATTAATGGCTAAAATTTCATTTTTTATAGCATGAATAACCACGTTACGAATCTATAAAATGGGATAGATTCGTAGTCACATTTCTTTGCAAAACATACCAATAAAAGTCATTCATAAAATCAATTATTTCATCTCTATATTTGTGTTAATGTTTATATGAATTTTCTAGAATTAGCTATCCGTAGATAATCTGTGTACTGAGAGGACTGATTCAAAGTCCAATTTAGAAATTTCTAGCGTAATTAACGGAAACGAGCAGCACCATGGTCAAATACGAGGTGGTGAGGCTAGTGGAATTCTGACCTTGAACTGTAAAATTAGATTAAATTATGAGCATTTCATCGTCCGGCATCAGTTCTTACTTATATCAGATGTTGGTAAAAGTTTGATTAAATCTAATGATTTTACCAAATGATGTTGAGCATGACACGCAAAACTTTCGGCTCCGAAATCTAAAACATCACGAATATTAAGGTAAATAGACTTTGGTTATCTAGGTAACAAAATCATAAGAAAAGGATAATAGTAAGGTATAAGAATTTACAGTTACCTTCAGTATGAACAATAAGAACTTTCCTGAGATTATTCTCCTAAGGTTTTACTGTAATTACCATCTGTCTGATTATTCCCCGTGGTGTTTTTCAAAAATCTGTTTCTTATACACTGTACAACGTTTTGTATCCTACATTATTTTCGAATTTCTACCTAATGCTGATGATATTTTCACTGCTCTGAAGTTGATTTAAAGCCACAGGCTAACAATGACCACAGTTCAAATAAAAATGTAAGCTACATATTCCTCCATGCTCTAAGTGTCTTTGATAAGGTCTAAAAATACAGCCCTGAAAAATATTGTATTTCAAAATGATGATTTAGTGCTTTAAAAAATTGAGAATCTACAAGCACTCAAGTTGACCGGATTCACCTGCCCATTTGCTCCCATAGATTAGGCTATTTTATCCTCCACCGCGGTGGAAATTGTTTATTCATGCATATCTTGCCAGCGTCAGCATAACTTCCCAAACTTTTGTATTCTGGGGTGTTTATTTGTCCATTTAAACACTACTTTGCAGCTCAGATATCAAAGTTTTTTAATTGAAGCTCCACAATGTTTACTTTAAGTCTTGCTCCCCTTTTTATATTATAGATGGGTAACTTTACCCTTGCTTTATTTGTACAATTATCATAAAGAGCCTTTACCTGTGGCTCACGAGAAGTAAATTGGAAATTCGTGGATGCTAAGTCACGAATCACATTCTGATTTTACCAAAAAATACATAGCAATGAATTAATGTCCGTTCTGTTTGACAAGAGACAAAAACACAAATTTATTTAATCATTATAAATACCGTTCAAATTTCACTAAAATTTGTATATTTGATACAAAATACTTATATTTAATAAATTTTTATATCCATGTCAGGGATGTCTCCTCACATAAACCACGAAGGAAAGGCTTGTTATTCCCTGAATGTTACACAAACTTCAACATCATTCATTGTACGAACATATACATTATATTTACTCCGAGAAGGCGACAATTATTATCATTGTTATCATTTCACTTGTATAATTCACGCGGAATAGTTTTTCGAAACAGTGGCAAAACTTGGTTACACTTAGAATTCTTTGAGACTGAGGTGCACCAATTGCTATTCATTTTAGTTCCGAAGTATACCGTAAACCACCACCACCGGCGCCACCACAATCGCAATACCACCTTAGCGTATAAAATAAATTATGGGGTACGGTTTCCCTGTAAACAGTAACGCCATGCCACTTCTTCAAACCACTGTTTCGTGTACCTAAACGATATCAACTATCGTCAAAATGCATCTGAGATCGTAGTCTTGTTGAATCGAGTCCATCGGTCGTCTCCTCGGACCAAACGGGAGGTCGACGAATCTCGAAATCGGTGGTATGTCGTAGTCCGAGAGCTCCAATTCACGAGGATCTTCCGCTTTCTGCTTCTCGACATCGGAAAGTTGATTGTGGTTGTTACTCGTCACCTCCATCGCCCATCCCCCGCTCCTGCCCGGTCAGAATTGTCACGGGGAACGTGGGCAGCAGCGGCATGGCTTGACCGGGTGTGGAGACATCCATATCGACGAGTAGCTTGTGCTGCGACATGCTGTGCTTGGGACTGGGTTTGTCCTTACGGTGTTTGCGTTCGTGTTGGAGCTGCTTCTGACGTCGTCTTTCGGCGGCGTGCTCGGTGACGTAGCGACGGCTACGATCTCGGTATCGAACCACCGTCTGGACGATCATCGACGACTGGGTGCTCGGCCGTTCGATGCAGATGACGAGGAGTCGGTACAACTGCAACAGCATGATCAACATGTTCTTGCAGGTGAAGAAAATCATCATGTGATTAACAGCTTCCTCTACGGTCAGTAGATATAGTCGCATCGTCAGGAACGGACCGTCCTGCATGATTACAGTGGCCATGATACCCCACACTTCGGTTTCACAGCAAAAAGTCACCTGTTGTTGGTCAAAACACAACAAGAATGATTATAGAAACGTATAGATTATACGGTCTAGTGAAGTTAAATTACTGTAGAATCACAAAAGAAAACACCAGGCAGATTGAGTCATCGTGTTTCATTGTGTATGTTTTGGTAAAAATGGAAATGATGATCATATTTATTGAATATCAACTTTGCACACCCATTTTGACATGTAAATTTATTTGAGATTACATTATCTGGCTTTATAGTGTCAAAAATGGCAAAGTAACACGTGGACATTTATAAAATGTTTGCACAATTGAAAACCTAACTACAGATCTTATTTTGTACAGGTACTAGCCTTAAAAACTATAGGCCTTTAATTCTCCTTCTGCTCTCTACTGTTACTGAAAAAAGTGTACTAGTTGGTAAAGTCTGTTCATGTTTTCTTTCTACTTGGATAAAATGTAATCCTGATGCCAATTAATTTAGTTTTAAGTACGCAGTTCCCCCTGATGAAAGTTTCATTTATTGATATGAAATAAAGTTTAAACATTACGAACAGATTTGATCGTCAAAATGACCCTTTTTTAAAATTCCATCTTGTTCTAAGCACACACTTTCATCGAAGTAAAAGAAAATTGTGCAAAAAGAAGCGTAATTGGTATAATACGAGAGGATTTGATCAGTAAATTTAATGAGGAAGTTTTTTTATTCACTTTTGGTGCCTCCTCTTTCTTCCGGCTCCGTGTACTCGTTCCAGCAACCCGAGGCTTTCGGGCTTTGGTGGCAGTCAGTCCGAGGGTGAACTGCATCAGGCTCCATGACCAAAGCGAGAGGATGCATACCACCATGATAGTGTTACAACGCACCTGAACAACACGTGAGAGCAACACGATATAATCATTAACTTTCTTAGTACCATTGGAACAAAACTCCATAAACTTCGTATACAATACACTGACAGTGATGATGAAAGGGTTAAACAGTTTAAAGCCACAGTTTAATATTGACCACAGTTTAAAATATCTGAGGTACATAATCCTCTATGCTCTAAGTGTCTTTGATAAGGTCTAAAAATGAAGCCCTGTAAAATTGTACTTCAAGGTGATCATTTAGTGCTTTACAAGAGTGAAAATCTAGAGTATCAAGTGTGACCTTCTCCTGACTTTGTCCATTTCCTCCCATACCCACTGTCTTATAGTTCAGACTAATTTGTACTCGGAAGGAGCAGTAATTTGTTTATCCATGCATGCCATGCCAGTGAAACCATAAACATTCCAAACTTTTGTATGCCAGGATGTGTATTCGTCCATTTAAGCACTATCATGTAGCTCAGATATAAAAGTTTGACATTTTTTTTAATTTAAGTTTCACAATATTATCCTTTATCTTTAAGTTATGGGCCCGCTGTCTAGGCAGAATGAAACAGCACCCTCATTTGATCCTAAAGATAAAATGTAGGAACCATTGTTTTCACAATGAAAACAAAACGGCAAAGTTGTGTAATATAAAGTTGCCTTTGTTTTCACCTTGCTTTATGTGCACAATGAAACTGCTACTGACAATGAGTTTCCATGATCATACACTTGTATTCTAAGACCCTATTCTTATCCTACCGGTATATGCTTGAATTTGCCCTTGAGAGCAACCCTTTAATATTCAGATGGAAAATATTGCGATTACCTACAAATTACCATTTACCTGTTCTTTATAAAAAAAATTCTACTCCCTATAGGTTTTTCAGTAAATATACATATATTAAAAGGGTAGTAATGTCTACAGATTTTTTTGATACTACAGTAAACTCAGAATTGGAAAAGGAGAGTGGTTTTAGTGTTGGAGAACAAAACATTACAAATTTGCGACACGCAGATGACACAGTCTTATTACAGAACCTCACGAAGAGAGAGAACAAAGGTTGAACGGAAGGAGTTTATCACTTATTTGTAAGAAGACAGAGACCATAGTATTATCTCTAAAAAGGGTAGGTTCCAATAATCTGAAGTAAGAGATTGCATCATTAAACAAGTATCTGCTTTCAGTTACCATGGTAGTATGACAGATGACTCCAGGTGTGTAAGTGAGATTAAAATGAGGATTGCCCTAGCTAAATCAACCATTTCGAAGCTGAAGAAAATCGTACACATTCAGGGCACTAGGATTGGAGACTCGGTTACGAGTACTTAATTGTTACATCTACCTCCTGGTGATGTATGCGAGTGAAGTATGGTCAAATAACATTAGACATGAAAAAGCGTATGGCTGCTGTAAAGTGTGGATCCCGAGACAAATGCTTTTGATTCTATGGACGGATAGATTGACCAATGAAGATTTTTTTTTGAATGAAGACCTGGAGTGGAGGAAAACTGATTGGCGAGATAAGAACCATGCAAATGAGTTTCTTAAGGCATGCAATTATAGAAAAAGGGGTCTGCAAAATCCGACGTTGAGAGGAAAGATAGAGGGAAAGAAGAGTAGTAGAGGAAGGAAACGGATGAACTTGATGACCAGTATAAAGGCATGGATTACAAAGAGGGGTATAAGTCATGGCACTGAAAAGAGGTTTCTTTTTTTTAAATTTTGATTTGATTTGTCAATAAATAACGAGTACAATGTTTTATCTTGACTTTTTTCTATGTTTCTACCAAATCCTCGGAAGTTCTTGCGATGTTTAGAATTTGTCGTAATAATGCAATGTTTGTGACGAATATATTGTAAAGAAATCCTCCTTCAGCCCATGGTTGCAATGACTATACATTGTGTACTATGAATGAAGGTTTATAACTAAATGAGAAAATGATTTACATTTTGGTAGCCCCCCGAATGAACTTCAATTTAATTTTTGCCAATAAACTTTTCATTTCGCCATTATTGCACCTTGATTAAAGACCGATGTTCGGAAGTGAGTGTATCAAACTGCATGCCATCAATTTGAGATCTATCTCTCCACATTTCGTGTCAGTTATACAGTTTAGTGAAACCAGTTTTAATTACGAGTGGAAGTTTTAATATGCAATTATTGCGTGAAATCCTTTCGTATAATCTCGTCGTATATATGGTTATTTTTGCAAATTCATTGAGCCGCAAACTTCGTAAAATTAATGGCCTTATACTTTACTGTGAATATACACTAAAATTAGCATATACGAAAGCATGTTTATCTGTATTACACGTATTATTACTGGCGGCAGGTTCAATATGCTTACAAATGGTGTGTCTGTTGCTCTGCCTTTTATGCCGGATTGTGATATAATCTTTTTGAATAATATGAACACAGGTAAGTTGCAATATTCCCCATTACAGAAAAGCTGCATGTATAAGTGGAATCATGTTTTTAAATTGTTTTGGTTGATTGTGTCGTGAACAAAACAAGAGATGATTATTCTAATAACACACAGTTAATTTTGATAAAACAATCAAATGCCTGATAAATACTACAATTTAATATATATTTTATCCAACAAACTTGACTTATGTTTCTTCCATGGAATCCAGGAAAATTGATGAAATAGCAAATACAATCGTCTGAATGGAACCTGAAAATCAAGTGCGTGCCGTCAATGAACTTTTTCGTAACCAACGGAAAATTGGATTTCATTTAGCGAATGGGAATTCTAGACAAAGTAGGGTGTTGCTAGAACGTTTTCGGTATAAATTGGGACCAAATGATATTCCGTCTATTATTCTATATTATGGGGAAAAGCTTTGCAGACCCTAAGTTTGTGGACAGAATTTTAATTTTAGATTCGTGAGTTGTACCCTTTCTAGTGATGACACAAGAGTAGAAAGATCAAAGTTAAGATATATTCATCCAAAATTGACACAACTTGTTCTCACCTTCCAATACATCCTACAGGTACTAACTGCACCATACTGACCAACATAAACATGATAATACATGCTTACTTTCCATAAATTGATTACTTTCTTGAAACGGTGGATTCAAAACTATATCAGTTCACTCACCTGCTCTAGCTTGAGTCCTTCCGTAACGAATTCTAAAATGTCTGCTGCGATACCAATGTAGACCAATAGGAGTTGCGATAGTTGGTCACGTGTTAGTTGTCCCTTGGGTAACAGCCATCGACCAAGGATAAGGACAAATAGCAGGGCTTGCTGCAAGGCGACGGACCAACTCTGGGCGTTCAGAAACAGCGGAAGGGTGACCTGTTAATCCCAATAAATACACAACAAAAAGAAAACTATAGTATATTAAAGTGAAATGGCATGATTGGATGAAGTCCAACATTTAGGACACAATGCTAGCAGAATCAAGTATACAGTCAAACATTTCTTCTTGGTTGTAAAATAATTATTGTACAAAAACTGTTAAATCTGTAGTGGCTTTCCATGTGTCCAATTTCTATCATGTTCAACACTAATACATGAATACTTGTTTCTCTTCCAGTAAACAAATGCAAGACAAATCCTTCAGCATGAATATACACTCTAGTTTGTGCATCTATTGCTATATGTATTAATAAATGAAAGGTTTGCAGAGAGAATTTATTATTCTGCATATTGGTATATGGTTTAATTCATTTGGTCCTTTGGCATTTTTTATATACAGTTGGTGAAATTGACACACACACACACACACACACACACACACCACCACCACACAACACACACACACACACACACACACACACACACACACAAACAAACAAACAAACACCAACCAGAAGGGGGCGAGTTTTGCAAGAATTAGGTTTTGTATGATTCTGAAATTAATTTGAATATAGAAACGTGATTGGAAATATATTTCTTGTGTAATGTTTTTTTTTATAAACCAGTTATTATAAAAAAAAACAGCAGGGAACAATAAACCACTCGTCGCGACGGGTTAAAATTCGAAATAAATCTAACCTTTGCCTCATTAATTAATTCTGCTTCCATGATTTCTTTTCTGTTACCCACAGTATTCTTTTTGAACACTGTGTCTCAACATACGCATTCACTAGCATATCTTGTAATTTCTGATTAAAATTACACACTTCTTCTATTTCATTTATTAACCTTTTTAGTACTATTGCCCCAAAACTTCGCAGGTGATTACGCAATACTAGATTTCCCGTAGGACGGGTGGGTTTGAAGGTTACTTACTCCGGAAATGCTTGCAACGAGCTGCGTTTGGTTCAAGTCGAGTTCTTCCGGGGAGACACATTTGCCGCCATTTGTCTTCTGATATTCCAATCTATCGTATAGAAGGGACAACTCCATTAGCCAGAGGGACGGTACGGTCGACACCAGAAACAACAAGACACTTGGACAAAACCTGAAATGAAGCAATTCGTAAATAAAATTTGATACGTGTTCAGATAAATAAAACTTAAGTGGATGGTTAGGGGCTTACAAGCAAATTGTGCAGACGTGTCTCTTTTAAATTCAAAGGCAACTTCAGATTTAATGACGAATGTAGATTTGTCCATTCAAATCAGGTTTTTGGTGTAATAAACATCGGTATTAATGGTTACAATTGTGATAGTATGAGCTGACTCTAGAGTGCTTTACAGACGAAGATACGGAACAGAATTGCCCGCAGACGCAATAGATACCCTTGAAAAGATCCTATTATAATGATTACAAATTTTAATATAATGTCGGCGAACAGAATAAAAAAGCTTCTTTCATTACTTTCCTCAGGCCTGTGAATGTACCAATCACTGAATTACAATACATCACTCATCACTTAATTTGTGGATATTTGATTTATATGGCAATTAGTAGAAATGGGGAAAGAGATGTGTAAGTGTTGTTACTGGAAGACTATAGTATATCAATTTTGTGATTATGTAATACATATATTCCAGAAGATTTTGTTTTCTTTGTTCACATCTCTTAAAAACCTCTTCCATACTCTTCTATTTCACCATTTTCGTGCTATTTTGTATTCATTTCCCCTTCAACCCTTTCTGTATTTAGAAAAGTGGACCAGTCACACATACCCGATTTGTTTAGTTCTAAACACTGTTGCATCAACAGAATGATATTTTGCTGGATTTTTATTACTGGAATGACGTCAAACGTAGTATATGAACTGGCCTGTGGTTTGTATCGTTCCACGTCATCAACACACACACACACACACACACACACACACACACACACCTTAAAAAAAAATCAGAAGAAAAAAAAACGCCATGTTTAATCATCTGTTAAAAACACTCGACACAGTTCGTCTACCTCCACACCATTAATTGCTTTGTGCTGGTCTCGGATGGCACGTCGGAGATTGGCCAATATAGACCAACACGACCGAGCAACCTCATCAATCAAACAAACTTGGCATGAACAAGACGGATGCAAAGGGAGAGGAAGAGAGAGGACGAGAGAGGAAGAAAGAGGAAGAGAGAGACTTCGAGAGCTAGAGGAAGAGGGAATGTGTAATAAACTTCCAGAAGAGAATTTCTCTCGTGATGATCGTTGTGAACAGGTTGCCCGATCAGATTGGAGCGTGCGTGGATCTGCACAATTTAAACCCGATCTCTTTCATCGCTCAGATGTCAATTACAGATAATTTTAAATGCCGCGTTGCACTTTCGGCTTCTCTGAACATGCCTGAACCTAAATCTAATACGGAACACGAACATACGGAAAAGATAAAAATGGAATAATAACTGCAGAAAATTTTGAGTGCATTTCAAATGTTAAGCGCCAGTTTATATTAAAAATGTTTAAGAGATCCAAATGAATCTCTCCTTTTATGTAATAATAATATCGAAAATATTCTTGTTTGTCATGTAATGTCTTTCGATTTAGTTTTAAGTGGGGTGGGTGATATTGAACTTTATGTCCAAGGGCCAGGAGAGCTGTAAAAAGGGGAAATTGCACCCGGAGTATATTTACTACTTTCTTGTATGAAATAGATACTACATTTTGCGATATTTGTTAACATTTGTGCCTGTAGTAGTTTTACAACCAACGGTAAGGCTCTCAGTGATTAACCTATCCATGTGTCGAAAAACTGGAAGAAATTTCAAAGAGTATTGTCAAGAGCTATACAAAGGGACAGAAGGTGACTTATTTGTAAGTGCTTTGAGGATATTATCCACTCGAACAGGATAAAAAAAATGGAGATGGACAAAACACTCGCGAGAAAAACACTAACTGGTTTATGTAATACTGGAAAAGCTAGTGTATCTGCTAATAAACGCATGCAGTACATGGACATCATATTTGGTAGAAAAGAAGATAGAGCTTCTTAGTTTGGCGAGTTGTCTTTCGTAGATGTGGACTAATTAATAAAATCGCGTCGAAATCAATTATTTAAATCACACTGTGAATGTGTTTTCCACATTTTGTTAAGGATCATTTCTTTATCAGATTTTATAGATTCAATGAAAGAATAATCATTCGGAAACGGAAGATAACTTTGTAAGATTATAATCGTTAGGGAGGGTGAGACAAAACAGTAATCTTTCTCATCAGACTTAGAAACAATCGATAACTGGGACGACATCTTATTTCCATATTGCGTGACAAGGCATATCCGTTCGTATGATTGAAGTCACGGTAGTAACCTATCCATTAGTTCACAAGAGGTCAAACAGTAGACTGTAATGTATTTAAAGAGTTCACGTGAATGAGTACTCTACTCGTTATCGAAATTGAAATGAAGGTCGACTCAAGTGTAGACTACAGAATGGTGACATTGCACAGGTTACACATAATGCATTTCATTGACTACTATTTGGAGAACCTTTCATATCCCGCTACCACAAATGAGATACCACATCAGTGCATACATTTTCTGCTCATCTATACCTACTGGAGATTAACAAAGGGCAATGGATGGGCCATGAGAACACTCTCGTTATTAAGTCCGACTGGTTGTATGAGAAACGCGGACCCTCCGAGTGTGCGGCAATTTATATTCAATCAAGTACTGATAAATCAATTGAAAAGATTGGACTAAGATTCGGATGAGTGGCATGAGTCCGGAAGTTCATGATAGATGGTATGTTCCGGTCGATAAGACGATCAAGAGAAGTTCGTAATTTATGCGCGTGGCATTGTCGATGCTTAAATTTATTATCTAATTTTCAGCCATTCGATGACTTTTCTGTGTACGCCCGCCGCGGTCATTGTCATGATTCGTGCGCGTAATAATTTCAACTCCATTAAATACACGATCTTTATATCCGTAAAGAGATATCCCGTGTTTTATTAGTCTCCCTAATCGCATCTAATGGCAAGTTAATGAACTTGGTTCCACGGCAAAAATCGCAGATAAATCCAATTTTCCAATTTAACTAAACTACGGGCGACATGAAACAATACAGAAGGATAATTTATTTATAATGTATATACGAGCTCAAATCGTGGAAGGTTAAATATATTTAATTTCACTTGTCTGGTTTGATTTGGATATCGTATATTTCTTGCCATTTTATGAACACAGGTGATACACAGGTACATCTATACGCGTATATAAATGTCACTTGAATCAGTTTGCACTCTGCTCAGTTCAGCCAATAAGTTTTCTAATAAATGCTTCTGATAATGTTATAGTATAATCAGTTGTTTTATTTGTGTGAGGCTAATGAACGTCTATATCATGCAACTGTTAACACACAATATTTCATTGGCCGAAACAGATCATTTGAAAACTCAAATAAAACAAATCATTGCCAGAACTAACAACCACCTTACTAAAACTCATGAATTTAACTTCAAATTATTTTCTGCATCTATTTTAATGGAATGTATACATTAAACCAAAAGTCCTGACTATTTTTTGATATACAATTATTGGAGTATTATTTCAGTATAGTCAGTGGTTAGTATTGTATTAACTATTTCTGAATACAGAAAATAAAACCAGTGCCGGGGTCGTCATTAGCTTATAACTTGCCATTTTATACAAAGATCCCCCCCCCCAAAAAAAAAGAATATTACCTTTTGAATATTTGTTGGACTATATCAATATAGGGTGACCCGAAGTTAAAGCTGCCTTTCGCTACAGCCCATCTCGCAAATGCTTCCTGTTTTAATAGGATATTAGATATTTTAAGTTTTAATTCATCATTGCATATTAGACAAAATTTTCTTCAGAACTGAACAAAAGAAAGGGGGGGGGTGTCACTATTCGCTAAATGATGGATTATGTGATATAGACCTACATTTTTATTTTCACGATTGACGAATATCCCCAATGGATATCCAGGGTAATGAATGAATCAATGAACAAACATCACCATATACGTATTGTACCCTGGCAGTGAAATACGAAATTTTGTGTGCACAGTAGTTTTGCATAATAATTAATTACGCCCTGAAAACTGAATGGACTCTTTCAGACAAATATTAATTGCATGAACACTGCCAACAAAATACGTGGCGCCTTGTTATCTAATTAGTAATGGTAACAGAGAAGTACTTATCCTGGGAATGTATCCACGCGGTTCGAGTTTTCAGGAAAGTCCATGTAAGTTAGTGCACTGGTATGATTGAGTACGTTATTGACATTCGTATATCGGCAAACAGAGTCTTTATTACGAATGGCTTTGCGGTCATTGGGTTGATAGGATACGAGTAGCAGTGTCAATGGCTGCACTGTAAAATTGCCCCTCTTAACACACATATCGTGGTTGTGATGTTCATCTAAGAAGCGAGTGTTACGAATAAGCTTAGATTAATGTGAGTCTATCTCTATTCATCGAGTTATGTTTTGACCGGATATTGTCGCTGTAACGTAGCCCGTTGTTGTTGCACATGTAAGCAGAAGATGCTCACATTTCGTGTGCGTGTGCTATGATAATACCACACCTAGGCCTCACGGATGATGGTCATAACGCAACCACACACGAAGTTTATGATTATCTTAAACCTTCACCTCCTCATTGCTCACTGAAATCAAAGTACGTGTCATCTCTCTAGATCTTGTAGTAATGGCTTCAAACATTACAGTATCTATCCCACTATAGGATTTCACGACTTACATTCGGTTCATCTGACTGACCCTATGTAACGTTTATTAGACTGGTGAGTTTATGAGCGCAGACTCGAAACAAACAAGCACAATGTCGCCTGAATTGTTCTTTGCGTTAACTGAGATCAACATTTCGCCGAATATTTGTAAAGCAGTGTTACAAATAGGCTTATATTCATTTGTCAATATACCTCGTAAATATTAACACCCAATGACATATTCTGTTTATTTGTAAATTCCCCTAGCATACGTCTCCTAACTGCAAAGGAGTTGTCTCGGTATTGGGTAATTAACAACAAAGCTTTAAAAATAACATCGGAAACATGGTTTCAGCACACGCAGGACAGAACAAACATTGCAGACATCCATGAAATTATACACGCCCTTAAATTATAGCCATATTTTTTGTTTACTAGATTGATGCTAATTGGAACATTCAGAACAAAACGGCACACGTTCTTTTCTTGTAAAACAGATTTCTACTGGAAAAAAAAAGATCTGGGAGGCAATAATTGACCTGCTGAAGTCAAAGTCAACATGGATATACTTCTAGAACGACTACACACAGCCTTACAGACCAAAGTGAGTGTTTCAACCAATGAGACTTGAATTACAAAAAAACAGGAGATGTATAAGTAGAATTTGTGCAAACTGCCTGTGATTCTTCCCGGCTATAAAACTAGGCTGAAACTGTAACGAATCCATGGAGTACATAAAATTGGGACACTAAAATTAGGGCATAATCAGTTGAATTTCCGTTACGCGAGTAGGGAGATCGAAGATGTTGCGTCGGGTTTATGTAAGTCGGTTGAATTTAAAGTGGCGCAAAAACCCCATAGATCTGATTTTAAAAAGTGTAGAGTTTCTTTCACTCAGTAGTTATTAGACTTGTGTATGCTGTATATAGAGCGCGAACTGTGCTACCAACGAAAGATGGTTGGGAGTACGATTTAACGTCCGGAGTTAATGCTTTCGGTCGCAATCGATTATTAAGCAGAGAACGAATACACACACAGATTCGAGTCTAATGAGGATATATGTTTATTTAGCGAAATGAGCAACGCTGGTCAATAAATTCAATCAGCCCACGGGCGTAAACCTATTGCGTTGGTGGAACTATGGCATTATTTTTTTCATCGTTTTCAAAGTAGAAGTGTCATGCCTAATATGTTATCTTTATTGGGTTTACTTTTCGTCCATTAATAAGAAGCTTAGTCTAGTATTTAAGTTATTTAGTTTATTTTGAGCAATTGTAAGAAATGATCATATTAATAAACTAATTATTATCGACCATTGTTATAATTTTGACAACAATGAAGCTATTTTCTCTCTGCTAGTGTTCATTTACTACAATTTATCTATGTTACCGATCTGACTAGTGTATAATATATGGAAAAAGAAAACACTGCTTATACAGTAAATGTTTTATAGATTTTATGTCATTGTAATAAAGAGAATACTTCGCTCCATATATGAGTTGGGATTAGTATGATATTCGATGTTAAAGCTACGAAACTGTGTCAGCACTACTACATAAAATTACTTGTCGTTGCTATTGACTTCCATTAACAGTACACTTTATTATCAAGAATGCTTTACTTCCAGATGTATTATGGTATTCATGTTTTCACATTATATTATCGTGACGGGTAAAGGTTAATATTACATTAACAAAGTCAATCTAACAAAGACATTGATTTCACACGTTGAGATGTGGATGTTGAAAAAATTGACTTATAGAATGTTTATATATTGCTTAGAAATTATTCCAATGTTATACAATGTGGTATTTCAATTCATACAGATTATATATTTTTGTATTATTTTATATCTGCTATGTCTAATTATCTCTGAAGGAGATTTATTCTATTTTTTCTTATGCTTCTTTAAATTCTCATCGCCAGTATTGTAATTCTTATATACATTTTACTCAGAATCCATCTATATAAGACATGTTAATCAAGAAATAAATGTTGGATAATGTTCCGAAGTAATAATCAATCCAATAGCATGAGTCGACAGAAATAAGCTCTCTGTGTTAAATGATATTTTCTACGTTGAGATTTTGCCTTGATTAGATGATGTCCATCCTGTTCTAGTGTTCGGGTAACATAACCACAAAACCCATGGGAATTCAAGCTTCTTCAAGATCTTTTTACATTTGATATGTCATAGTAGTTCTCGGACAGACACCGAGATAGCTGTCAGTTTGTTCACAAGGAATTGTTGCTGTTTTTCTCGATTATTCTATAACTCCATATGATGTCGCCTTGTTAATTAGATGGCTTCTTCAGTTGATAGCCTTATTTACCTATCCGATTATGCTTCGTAAATTTTATCTTAGTTTAGTGCTGTATTTGCTTTATTTGACTTGCTTCATCTATTGTCTGGTAGTATCTTACTACCAGCACTACCTTCACATCATCATCACAATTTTTTATTGATATAATTTTTGATGTATTTGCTTTTTTCAGTCCGACATGTTTGAATACAATAAACGCAAACATTTGATGTGATTTTGACGACGATTTTTTTGTTTTGAACATCCATGATGAACGAGTAGTTCTTATACACATTTGGTTATATTTACCAATTATGAGCGGATTATGAACGCTTTCCCGCCCTATTTTTTCTTTTTTTTTCATCCATATTATGTCGTATGTCCTTGTTATATGTTCATGTTTAGTTGCATTTGTAATGAAAATTTAAAAACACGTATTTGATATTCAATCAGCATTCTAGTGCGGCCTCTGAATGCATATCGACTCTTTTTCTACTTTAGATTTAATCGCAGTGCTTATAATTGGACTTATCCTTTATTTTTATTTCAGATGCTTATAAGATGTGAATTCTTGTAGTATGAGTATCATGATATATTTTGCATTGTGATTTTAATTTGGATTTCCAAATTGTCGATATACTGTTAGTATTGCTCTTCTCCATTCTTTCTTGTTTATTTTCTTTTGAGAGCTCTTGTGTGATTATTTTGCATTTTTATTAGATTCTAACATAATATTGCTCACTTTTTTTTTATTCATTGCTGATTGTAAAACTTTATTTCTGCTTCGTATGTAGATATTCAGTCCTGATTATAAGTTGGTTTTTTGCATGTTTCGCAAAGGAACGGGGATGACTTCAATTTCAATTCAATAAGTTGTGATAGGTGCACAGCTAGTATATAGAGATTAAATAGTACCAGTGATTTTATTAGCATTTAGCCTATTCTACTTGAAGAGATATTACCTTTAGCACGCCTCACTACCTCACATCCACCTAACCGTGCAACTTGCCCTTTTTCGTTATATCTTAGTTTACGCAAGGGTTCGTTATAATGCTTTCCATATCCCGTTGGCAGACATGTTCCCGCACTAAAATGTTGTTATCAACATATCAATTTGTGTGATTCACATCTACAAGCTATGTAAATATCACTTTCGCTAATAGATAATACGTTTTTTAGTAATGACGTGAAACGTTGCTTTGCTTTGTACCAATCATTTAGATGGCTTATTTATTGGATTTAATTAACCTTCTGGTTCTCTTAATGTTTCAGAAATATATCTGACTGTCTTATCATTTATTCGCTGATCTATTTCCGAGGCAGATGAAAAGATGAATTTTTTCGTTCCACGGCACCAACTCGTATCGCTTTCTTTCTTGATTTATTATTGTTTGTTCGGATTTTCTTAGGGTTATGTGTTTCGCCTGTCACATGGGTTCCTGTTACTTATGGATTTCGTTTTAATGTTGTAGAGTAAAGTTTGATTTTACTAGATTCTGATCTTTCGTAGCAATTCTGAATTATACCTTTAATAATATTGTGCAAAGACTCAGTTGATTTATGAATTTTATGCGATTATTCTAACATTTTAATCTGCTTCCGTACTTAGCCAAAGAGTTATTTGGCCGTGTAATCAGGAATGGGAGTGGTTATTGTTCTGTTGATTTTGTGCAATGGTTGCAAGTTTCCCCTTGTGCTTAAAGATTCTTGCGGCATGATTTCGATCAAATACTTGTGGTAAATTTTATTATTTGCTTGTTAGTAATATGTAAACTGATCGAGTGAATCTGAGTAGATATACATAATTAAATATTTTCTACGATACAGGTGGGGTGGGAACGGGGAGGAGGTTTGTGGATTTGTTAGATTTGTTAGATTTGTTAGCTTTTGGTATTTTTTCTTGTGGTGTTTGTGGGGAAATTATTTTTTAGACTAAATACTTCCTCAACAAACACTTCTACAAAGCAATCAAACAAAAAGTAAACCCCCATTGATATAAGCCTACCAGAAGACTAAATGTACGTTTAGAGGAAACCTCTTTGACAATTTCTTGTGAGTACATGAATTTC
>JZLH01S0600360.1:27513-40590 GCA_001188425.1 Eucidaris tribuloides
ACAACTTTTGAGAAGTTGATATTTGTCTTTAGTCAGGGTATCGTTCGCGAATTTCCCGGAGTAACATTTGATAATGTGGCCTAGATGCGTGGGAAGAACTAGAGGGGAAACTTGAATGTAGTGTTATTATACGTTAGCCCATTGTTTACTGCACTGAGAACATCTGTCCTTTGAATTGAGGTAAATCGCAATGCGCTGATTACTGATACGTGACGCTGAGACGAACACGTTGGCAGGGTGTAGTTTGATACAAAAGACTTTAATGATTCATGTATGAGAAATATCTGGCTGCCTGCCATTGAACGAGATTCCATTGCTTCTACTGACTGCCTTATCGCGCTCGCCAGCAGAAGCAACGGGGCTTAGCCGAACTGGTCCCCGGCTGTCCGCAGGAGACCTGTTCGTCTGCACCGGCCATATTAGGCAGCGGACAGGTCTAAAGAAAATGGCAGTAACCAAAGCATTAATCAATATCAGTAAATAAAGAATAATGAACCACGGTGGTGGACTTTGGTCTAGATAAACCAAGGAAAGTATATAAATCACTAATGTGAGGTAAACAATGACCAACAAAGGTCCAAACAATATCAAAAAAAAAAAAAAATAAAACAAAACTGTTACTCGGAGCCACTATAAAAGTTCGTCCTTTCACAAAAGAAGAAGAAGCAAGAGCAAGAAGAAGAAGAAGAAGAAAAGGCGTTATACTGGTAGTATGCAGTACCAATGTTTGCGTCTAAGTTCGATAATTACAAAAGCGACATCTTAGTTTTTGTTCATATGACAAAAACATTTAAACAGATAGTTGAGCGATAATAAAAAAATAACTAAATATAATTCAACCCATTACCTGATGATCGTCATGACCCAAGACCTTCAAGGTAGCGACGTCGAAATGGTGATTTTATTTCCGCCCTGATATGCTGGAGCGATGAATGTGGTAACAAGAAAATGGAAACGAGCAGCGAAAGCAGTAAATCCAAAATCGTCCAAAACACGAGTAGATATGATGTTCAACTTAACATCAGGTCTAACGAGATCCACAACAGTCGTATTTAAATACCTCCTACTGGATTTGCTATCTCGCTTCGCATTGCTGCTCTAGTAAACTGAAAGAAGGACTTAAATTTCACCAGAGCTGGTTAGATGGGTTTTATTTTTTCCGGAGCCATATTACAATCATTCCTTACGTGAAAGTGGTACGTATATGTGGCACCTTACTGTGGCCGCTTCTCTCTTCAATAGACCGTTAACCAGTCACCATCAGTGACCAGTGATGTGAAAGTGTTTCACATTTGAAGTCGCACAGCCACCGTCTCATTCATTAATTCGAATCGTGGAATTTTTTTTTAATCGAAAAAGATAAGGCAAGATTAGTACATGCTTCAAATAAACAAACATGATTTTACGATGTTTTCAGCTTAAAAAAAAACTTAAGATACCAGACTAACCTATTATTCTTTCTACTTAATGCTCAAAAATAACAACCTTACAATGATAGCCAATAGAAAAAAACAATCTTTTAAATACTAAAACTATCATGATTATCTCAACTTGTTTACAACCTAGCAAAACCTATAGTCCTCAAAGATTTAGGAAAACCACAAAAGGTGCACAATTTTTCTGTTTACTTATTTTTAATGATTTTTTTTTGTATTTCAATACATGACATCATCTTTGCTCTGCCTTCCCGCGGAGTTAAATTAGTGTTGTTCGCGGCCTTGATGGTATCGAGAGGAGGGGTGGGTGGCCCATGTGATATTTTTTTTTAGCCAGAAGTTTCTGCAATTTATTGACAAATCAAAAATAAATTCGCTATAATAAATATCATAGACATAATCAAATATACATACAATGTGACAAATATAATTATGATGGCAAAACAAATATAGACATAATTTACGCTAGGGCAGAAATAAAGCGAAGTAGTTAGAATAAATGCATGGGGCCACTATGATCAGCAGAATGCTTGAGTCGATAGCAGCCGTGAGGGGGGGGGGGGGCTACATGAAACCGTGATATCTAGTCGATTGTAGAAAAAGGTGTCACGTATAGAAATTTGCCGTACTTATATACATAATGAAGATGCAGAAAGTGCGTGCTTTGTGGGTGAGTGCAGGTGCACAGTTACGAGTAATTTGGATATATATGTTTTTTATAATGAAGCTTTGAAAGAATATAGAAAATTGCAAGAGTGTTGATATTTATCGGGTAGATCATTCCAAACATCAGGACCAGTATTTGCAGGGTTTAGTTAAATGGAGCGTCGTATGAGTTCGCGGTTGCGATATGAATGAATATCTCTATTGCTACACAAAAAATATACGGAAAGGGATTGGTATATAGTATTAGTTAAGAATTTATACATAAATATTGCAGATTTTTTTGAAAAATATGATATATCGGATTATTTCAAAGGTCTTTAAAATTATGAAATAGGATCAGTATGGGCTATGTAATATGAAAGAGTTACAAATGCGGAGCTGCTTTCTTTTGAGGCGTGCTATACGTTTCTATTTTCGTGTCTATTACTATTCCCCCAACAGTATATTGCAGTATGATATACAGGGACAAAATGAATGAATTACAGATAATTAATAGAGATTTCTGTGAGAGATAATATTTTAACCATATATAAAATCAATACTTCTTGAAACAAAACATACAATATTAGAAATGTGACTATTCCAGGTTAATTTGAAATCGATTAATGCCACCTAAGAATTTGGTTTCTTGCTTTTCAATAATTGGCATGTCATCTATGAAAATTTATCATGAAATACCTGTTTAGGTGTAGGCCTATGTTTAAAATACATATGAATTTGTCTTGTTGATATTTAAGGGATAGTTTAATTGCGATTTGACCCATAATGATAATTTCTTTTCTTTTAAGTCTTTGTGTGAATAGAATTGTTTGTCATCATTCTGCAAATAAAAATGTATGTAGCCAATCGGTGATGTATTTACAATGTCATTCATTATAAATTAAGAAATAGTAGCGGCCCTGAAAATTGAGCCCTGCGTGTATCACATTTCACGGGTACTATTGCGACAATTTAGCTTTAAAATCAACATTACTGCATCGGTTACTAAATAATTGTCAAATCAGGAGAGTCATTCCTCTGACCCCATGTTCTTTAATTTACTATTAATTATACAAATGCATCCATTGTAATCGAAAGCCTTCGATAATCCATAAATTACCCCCAACAGTGTGTTCCTTTTTAGACGATTGAAATCAGTAATTTTGTCACATAATTGCTTAAACTTGCATAATCTGTCGAGTGAGTTCTTTCTAAAACCATATTGATAGGAATTAATAAATTATGCATATTCAAAAAAAGAATACAATCGTTATAAATTATTTCTCTAGTATTTCGAAATGCTTGGTAAACAAAGATATTGGGCGGTAGTTTTCAATTTGATTTCGATCATCCTTTTTTTATATATTGCGAATATTTTAGCTTAGTTTCAGTGAGTCTGGAAAAATACTTGGAAAGCAGATAGATTTAAAATATGTGATAATGGGATGGAAGCTGACAAAAGGTGAATTATTTTGCTTTAAAGAGATACACTTAAATCCATCGTGGCCGGTTAGATTTGGTTAGATCTTAATGCATCGACAATTTTCTAAAATCTCATGAATATTTGATTGGATTAAAAAATAAGGAATGCTCTGTAATTGTCATTTAAGTTAATTCGAGGAATCGTTTTTATTAGTGACTATGCGTTTGATTGCTAAGTTTGGACCCAATATTATAGTAAAGAATGTATTGAATGCATTTAGCAATATCAATTGGATCTTGAATGTACGCCGTGACTGTTCACGTTCCCCGTGACTGTTCACGTTTGTGTGATTTAAGGGCTCCTTCTTCAATTTTAGGCATATTTGTTAATTGGCTCGTTTGAAAGGTTTCTAAATTCAAATTCTTACTTCTTCTTTTTAATTGGCAGGGGGTTTTTTTTGGTTTTCACCAATAAAAATTTTTTACGCCCCAATGTTATATATTTGTCATTCAACTCCAGAACTGAGCTGACCGTTTTGTTTCATAGCAATCTCGATAAGGTCCTTAAATGTTGCCCAAACGTGTCTGTAAAATGCGTTAAAATGCTGAGATATTTTGTTTAATTTAATTTACAATATTTATAAGATATTTGATTTTTCTTTAACACTGTGGAAGCCCCGTTTAAAAAATTGTCGAACTTTGCTATCTGACATATCTGACGTGTTTGAATGGACAAATAAACACCCTAGAACACAAAAGTTTGGACAGTTATGCGTCCACTAGTACAAATATGCTCGGCAGATACAAATTGGCACATTAATTTCTATATCGGGCTGATAGGAAATTCTGCAACACAGCAGCCTATGGAGAAAAGCTGGAATGGATCTCTCAATGATTTTTCCTTTTTTAAAGCACTTAATGATTGTTTTATACTGCAATTCTTCAGGGCCTTCATTTTTAGGACTGTATCAAAGACACTAGTAGCATGGGGAATCATGTGTAGCTCAGATTTTTAAACTGGATAACATTATTATTACAGTGCTTTACATGCAGGGAATGTTCATTGGCAAAACATTTAGAAACGATCTAACGACGCTTAGTTTTTTGGTGTTGCCGAATGAGGTTCGTGAAATCTTACATACATACAGTTTTAAAGGCAAGGTTCACCCTGACATCAAGGTTGGTTTTAAATGAAAGCCGAAACATGAGGAAACATTATTAATTGAAAGTTTGGCGAAAATTCACAAAAGAATAAGCGTTATGAAGTTTCAAAGTTTAAATTGCTGGACGTCACGAATTTGCGAGCAGCTCCCCATATGTCACTAATATAAATTCCATAAATTTCAATTTTTAAGTTAGTTCATGATAATTTGCCGTGAATGCGGTTTTTCATAGTTGCATGTATGAAATATGTTTCTGATAATATATGAATGCACAGGTAAAATCATTTTCAAATTTTGAGAAACGCGCACTTTTATGGAATTCTATATCAATGACATTGGGGGAGCTGCGTTCGCATGCGACGTCACAAAAAAATTTAACACTTGAAACTTCATACTCTGTTATTTTCTTGGTGATTTTTCGCCAAACTTTCATTAATTATCTTATCTCTCATTGTTCTGCTTTTATTCAAACCAACTTAATGTCAGGGTGAACCTTGCTTTAAGTGTACAAGATTCCATAGTTAAGTCACCTCCCTGGTAAAACACCTCTATTCACTGTGATTTTCGAAAGACGCCTTACTAGTGTGCTTAGAGTCTGCACGACCTACACTGTCAAGCCACAGCCCCTGGCCTTTCAATCCAGAGCTAATTTTATCCTGTAAGCTTGTCCTTTACATAGGTTTCTGTCGGAACACCAATAACATATGTTTGCCGTCCAGCTTAACAAATACCTTTCTTGGATGTTATTGCTCCACGCGGCTTGCAAGGACTTGTGATCTTCGGTCTTTCGTAATAGGCTAAACATTGTGACGCTCAAGTTAAAATTGTCAAACTGTGATATGTGAGCTACATGAGTAGTGTTCAATTGAACCCCTAGATACCGAAGTTTGTGCGAAACGTTATGCAAGCCCTGGCATATGGTATGCATGAAAATTAAGCAATTTAGTACTTCACCCGAACTATAAATTAGTCAGATCTACAATTCTACACACAGTAAGTCTATGGGAGGAAATGGGCAGGTGATTCTGGTCACCTGAGTCCTTGTAGATTTTTGCATTCGTTTTTAAAGCACTTTAAATCATCACTTTGAAGTACAATTTTTTTCAGGGCTCCATTTCTAGACCTTACCAAAGCACTTAGAGCATGAATGTATGTAGCTCACAATTTTTTTAAACTGTGGCCAATGTTAGCTGTGGCTTTAACATTGCAAACTCCATTGCCAAATGCTTACAGATCTCGTCAGTATACATGTACTTCTTATTGTGAGCAAATGTATTGGGCGAAGAGCATAATCACTAGGGTGACAAAACCTCATATCTCATTTTTTATGAAAATGATTTTTAACAAATATCATGTAGCTTTTGAAGCTGGATTTTCTTCTGACCAAATTTTCAGATGTCATTTCAAAAGATTTAAGTGGCTATAAGTAAAGAGAAAACAACGCCATATTGTGTTTGGTTCCCCTAAACATCAGTATTTTTGAGATACGATGTTATTGTCGCCTATTAGCAGCTCAAATATTTTAGATTATGTTCCAATTAAGGATGTTGATCCGAACATCTATAATGATTTTCTTGTCAGTAAAGAGAGATACAAGTATTGTTTATAATCACAAGCTGTGTATCTGTAACCAAATTTCTTTAATAACATAAAATGTGTATGTGGCTGTATTTAACAATGGGGAGAAAAAAATCATGAGTGAACTTACTTTTAGGCAAGAACTTAAAGGAAACCTTATTATATGATTTTTTTTAAATTTTTTGCCCAGTTGTATACAATTTAATGCCCAAGAACATTTTGGTTGATTACATAACTATTTTATCAATCTTTTCACAAATATGGAGATGGTGATGAGCGACATTGGAAAACATCAAAACTTACTGAAAAATTCGTTTAGATGATACAATTGCGTTTTTAAATAATCAGTGAGCAGATATGAGTGTGCATTCAGTTAGTGTCACGGGCGGACATTTTTTCAAAAGTGACCATTATTGGAAAATCAAAGGAAGGTTTTAGGCCATTATTCAGCTACCTCTAGTGATTAGCCTCCACAATAAATCATACAAAACCCTTTATATTTTGTCATTATTTCTATTAGGCCTTCAGTAATGGTCATGTTTTTGAATGATGACATTAATTGATGGCACACTCATATAACTATATTTCTAAGCTTAAACAGTCGGGGCTAAAGGTATTTTTCATATTTTTATGCAAGCGTTTCTAAGCCGCCTTGATATTAATCACATGGGTCTATGTAAACACACACACACACACACACAGCATATAGTTTATAACACGTATACGTTAGGCCGTTATCAGTAAATAAAATTTGAAAGTGTGACGTCACATTCGTCGGCTACATGAGTGTGTCAAAACTTCATTTTATTTTGTGCAAACACTTTTGCCAGAGTTAATTGCCAAAGATGCCATAATGCCGTGTAAGTGTCCATAGAAACTATGACGATAAAAGAGGAAACATGGGAATTACAGTTCATCTAAGGGTAGAACAACATACAACAATAATTGACAAACACACACACAATTCCATTCCAACTCTTGAATAACAAGGACTGATTATTCAGTACTGTTTTTCGACTACCTTACTTCTACAAACTTTTCCTTGTAGCGTGTTTGCAGGACCCTTTCGCGAAGGCCTTCCAAACGGCTACTGTATTCAGTTCAGGAGCTTTCCAACTGTCTCCTGTTAGTGATACACAAAACGATTTCGCTATTCATGAATAATGCATAACTTGGTGGAGACGCTTGCAAAACTAGACGCAATGAAAACTCCCGCCAAACACGAAACAACGTTATTGTAGGTATTTTAAAACGTTGGTTCTGAGACTAGAGGGTAATAGGACTGACAGGATTTAAACAAATCAGAATTAACCCTGTCACGTACTACGCTCAGAATATCATTGCAAAGTATACGGGCATTCCGTGATTAGTTACGTTACCTTTTTATACAAACTTTTACTCAACATTTGGCTCATTAATGAATATGCTTTTGATATTATTTTTCTTGTTTTGGTTTGTCATTCCTAGACTGGCACGCTACTACGACAACATCAAGCAAAATCTTGACAACATGTTTCAGTGGGTAATCACAGAGAACTTTAATCATTGCGTTATGTTACGTTACATAAGAGACATGGAAAAAAATGACAAGTCTATGTCCTCAAAGTTTCCTTCAACCTGTTTTCAACTAAACAAACTGTTGGTATTCACTGCTGATTTCTGGCATCTTGATAAGTCATTGAATATATAAGCTTACTGATTAACAAATCTTTTCATTTCTTAACTACAACCTCAAAAACATGGTTAGTTACGTTACGGTTAGTTACGTTACATTTTGTCCATCTGGCACACAACATTTGCGTTTATTCATTGTCTTTTTCAGATTTAGTATGCATATGTGGGCCTTTATTACTTTCAAACAATGAGAAGCAGGGCTATTGGCATGGGGAAAAACTGGCAGAATAAATGTAACTTTTCTTAAACTGAGATTTAGTCACCCTGAGTCCCAATTGTCGGTTATTTCATGTTGGTTCTGATTCTCCTTAGAGGTGCTGTTGAAGATGTAAAATTTAGAGTAGAAATGATGTCCCCCATTCTTTCTTCATGATTCATACCCATTCAAACCCTTAAAATGTAATAGATTCGAGAGGACCAATTTATATAATTGTGATTTGTCAATAATTCACGGAATTGCCCATACGGTGTTATTGTTGAAATGACTGAAACGAGGTTTATTAAGGGTGGCGTTGGTCTCTAAAAATAAATAAAAGTGATCGAAGCGGATTCTTTTGACTTTTTAAGTTCATTAACATATTCGTTTTAAAGTGTCAATGTTTGATTTTGGACTATAATAGAAGTGGTACACACGGCGATTTTGTTGGACTTCACAAAACGTTATCACAACTCTTTATTTACAAAAGTAAATTAATTAAATAAAGCGCATGAGAAGAATAATTAATAATATCAATACACATACAATACACGATTACCTTTGACAAATTTAATACCTACAATAAAGTTGTTCTCCCGATCTATACCAAGTTTTTTTTAGACACCCTGTTTATATTGAGAGATTTCGGCGACAAGCGAAAGTATTCAGTTTATTATAATCTATATACACTGCCAAAAACCGGGGTGTTAAATTTAACACCAAGCGGTGATCCTATGAAATACGAGAAAATAGTTGATTGTCAAACCCTTGGTGTTATAAAGTCAAGCTCAATGTGTTTGAAATAATTGTTTGGTGCTTAAAATAAACCCGTGGTGTAAAATTTTACACCACGTCTGGTTTCTATATTGTGCAACCAGCCATGCCGTGTTAAATTTAAAACACCCAATTATTGCAGTGTACAGCGCGACACCAAAGCACATACACGCATCTCTGATAGAATAGGGGTTGTCTGTAAAATTTCGCCAAAATTTTTTCCCTCATAAAATAAATTCTCGATTGCGGAAACATCGAATAAATAAATATTTACATCAAATAAAAAGACTATCTCACATTCTACTATTTAAAGGCAACTTTAAAGACTTATCCGACATGCTTGCTTAACAAATACCCGATTGGTGATGAATAAAACAAACTCATTCTAAGAATTGACATCGAAGCGTAAAAACACCTTTGACGACAACCTCACGTAAAAAGAAGATTTGTTTTATAAAATTTTCAAACAAGCCAACTAACAAAATGTCCTCAGTTTAAAAAGAGGGGACCTTAAATCATACAATGTGAAAACATTAAATCGTTGGTTGTCCGGCAGAAGGGCCCTAGCATATGTTACCGGCAGAAGGGCCTGAACACTAAAATATAAATTGTCTCTACCTTGAAAACAATTGCCTTTGTTCATGTGAAATCAAAGTAATGTGATATTCTTAGATCCTTCTGTCAGTCTGTTAAGTGCAAATATAAGGCAATAGTTCTCAAATTAGAGAAAATTTACTATTAAGGCCTCCCCCTCCCCCGGGAACATTATGCCAGGGCCCTTCTGCCGGCCACCGATCTTGAAGACGAAAATTTAGCACAGGGAACGTCACATTCACACCGCCACACCTCCCTCGGGCGATCGTGGATACCGTCTTGTCTCAACGATGAAAACACTTTCCACGTCACTGTTCACTGGTCAAAGAACTATTGAATAGAGAACACAAACACAGTAAAATGCCGCACATAACCACTTTTACGAACACCAATTGTAATATGCGCTAAGGACATAACAGTATTCTACACAACTCTACAGGAATTAACGTTTCTTCGTTCAATTTTTTTATCAACTAACCCGAATGCAAAGACAGAAGATATGTGGCTGTTGATGGACTCCGGTATAGACTTGATGTAGAGTAGAACATCATATTCATCTTGTGTGAAGAATTCTGGACTTTTACTGTCGTTGCATTTTCTGTTCAATAAACATTCGTCGCTAGAGCGATATATCACGGGGGTGTAAAGACGCCATTTGCACGCCACCTGAGAAAGTGTCTTGGAGTCATGGCGATCATTAAGGTAATAAACTAAATTAACTTTTTGTTTTGACTATTGCTCAACGATCTGTGCAAATGTATGTTCATATGAGAAGTATAGGCCCTACATGTATATATAATAATAATAATAATACGTAGCTTTTATATAGCGCGTTTCACATCACTGGGATGTATCAATGCGCTATATAACGTTTTTTTTTTTCAAATCACAGTTAAAAGCAAGATTGATACTGCCGTATATACCACTACTTAATTGTATCGCTGACTGTTGCCGCTGCTTCTATTTCTTCTTCTTCTTCTTCTTCTTCTTCTTCTTCTTCTTCTTGCTTCTTCTTCTTCTTCTTCTTCGTTCTTCTTCCTTCTCTCTTCTTCTTCTTCTTTCTTCTTCTTCTTCTCTCCTCTTCTCCTTCCTCATTCGTCTTCTTCATTTTCTTTTTTTTTCTTCTTCTCCTTCCCAATATTTATACTACATAAATTGACTATATAACACTAATACTATATCAAAAAGAGTGTTATTACATCTACGTCTATTACTATGCTTGCTTTTGCCATATTTAGTAATTACACGACAAACAGCAGTAGCCAATATTTTGCTACGGAGTAACTGTACCCGTTAGTATATAGCAGCACTGCCAGCAGAAGCCAGTAGTAGGTATAATTATAGCGTTGTTGTAGTATTTTCAGTAGTATAGTAGTAGTTAGTAATATTGATAGACGTAATGGTAGCAGTAGTTAGTAGTGGTAGTATAGTAGTAGCAGCAGCAGCAGCAGCAGCGCAGCAAGTAGTAGTTAGTTAGTAGTACGTAGTAGTAGCTATAGTAGTAGTTAGTAGTAGTAGACAGTAGTAGATAGTAGTAGTTAGTATAGTAGTCTAGTAGCTATAGTAGTGTAGGTCCTAGTTTGTAGGTATAAGTAGCGGTATTAGTAGTATCTTAGTAGTAAAGTGGACAGTAATAGTTAATAGCGTAATTAATAATAATATAGTAGTAGTAGTGCTAGGCTAAGTAGTAGTTAGTGAGTAGTAGTAGTAGGTAGTAGTATGCCCCTAGCTTGTAGTTTATTAGTTAGCGGATTATAAGTAGGAGGAGCGTCTGACTGTAGTAGTAGTATTAGTTAGTAGTAGTAGTAGTAGTAGTAGATAGTGTAGTAGTAGTGTAGTGGTAGGCCTAGTTGTGTATAGTAGCGTATTAGTAGTAGTCTTTAGTTAGTAAGTGGAAGTAATAGTAATAGCGTAATTAATAAGTAGCTAGTAGTATAGTGTAGTACGTAGTATAGCTAGTAGTAGTAGTAGTAGTAGTGTTAGATAGGCCTAGTTGTAGTATTAGTAGCGGTAAGTAGGAGGAGCGGTCTACTGTGTAGTAGTAGTAGTAGTAGTAGTAGTAGTAGTAGTAGTAGCTAGTAGTAGTTGTAGTAGTAGTAGTAATGGTAGAAGTAGAATAACAATTTTATGTCATTTATCATGTTGTACCGCGACTTACTTTCAATCATATGGGGACAGCACTGTTATATTTTCCCTCTACAGTGTGTTTAAAAAAAAACTTTACACTTTTATAATGGCCCCCAAATTAAAAATTATTTCAAATTTTTTTTTGCATAGATGGAAAGCTGAAAGTCTCTTCTTTCATATGACACTAAAAAGTCTGAAATTGTTTAATGCTTGAGTGAGCACTGCCCACTTTTGTAAAGGACATTAAAATTAGGTTGCGCCGGAATTGGCTATCTATTGTAACAAAAGATACAAGCTCTCTTTGATTAAGTGTGGAGCTAGGTGGGGATTGGGATATGTAAATAAAAATAAGTGACTAGACTACCGAATTGGGGCGAAGGGGTAGTGGGGTACAAGGTGATGGGGTGGTGGGCGTGGAGGGGATGGTGGGGTGATGGGTTTAGGTAATTTTAACACACCACCACCTCCCCCACCACCCCTACACCCCACACCCACCACACCCCACCACCCTCACATCCCACCACCTCCACATCCCCAATCCCACCACCCCATCACCCCCATCATCCCATGCCCCACCACCCCTTCACCCAAATACCGTAGTCTTTCATGTTTTTAGTCACTAAGATCTTTAATTTACATATATCAATCCCGAAGTAGCTCCAAACATAATCAAAGAGAGCTTGTACAATGAATAGCCAATTCCTGCGCAACATAATTTTCAAGTCCTTTACAAAAGTGGGCAGTGCTCACTCAAGCATAAAACAATTTCAGACTTTTTAGTGTCATATGAAAGAAGAGACTTTCAGCTTTCCATCTATGCAAAAAAAAATCAAAAATTTGAAATAATTTTTAATTTGGGGGCCATTATAAAAGTGTAAAGTTTTTTTTTTGAGACGCACTGTATAACGACAACGCTTGTGTAATTACGTTGGTACTTTGTAAGTTTATTTATTTACGCTGTTGGCAAGACATATTGACTTTCAAAGAATACTGGGGTTTCGAGGAGCTGCCCAGTTGCTATAATAGCCGCGGGTCCACGCGTCCACACATCCGGCAGACAACTCCGTAATTCCAAGGAGGTACTCGCCTAGTACCTCCTTGGTAATTCTCATCTCTTGCAAACACCCATGTGTAGAACTGTTCGATACCGGTCATCCACTATCCCCACTGCTGTTAGAATTCTAAATAGTCAACCGTGAACTTTAACCTTAAATTATGAACTGTATAATGAACTATAAATTATTCACCAATTACACAAATCCGTCCATTTCTCAGTATGCCTGTACTTGTATTTTCGTTCTTGGGTTACGTGCAATAATCAATACAATTCAATCAATTTCGTGGTAATAATATCTCAAGATGGCAATATATTTATGCACATATTACTTTTACATGTATTTTAATTCTTATGTTAATTTGCAGTATAGATTTGATTTAATGCAGCTTTTATATAACCTTCCCAGATGTG